>NW_020872030.1:47500-57500 GCF_003789085.1 Penaeus vannamei
ATTATGATTGAGTACTTTTTGATATGATTCAAATTGGAAAAATATAACTTGGCGTAACCGTTTTCTTTGTAGAGGACATGCAACGACGGTGTAGAAAATTGCCTTAAAAAAAAAAAAAAAAAAAAAAAAAAATGGATGCCTTGTTGAAGATGCCTAATCAGTTAAGTTTGCTTTAAACAATAAGAAATACCTGAATTTATGGATGCTTTTCAATGTCTAATCAATTAAGGGGTTTGTTTCAGGCAGTTAAATATATTTGGAGTTGCAGATGCCTAACTATAGATATGGAGCTATTTTCCTTATAAAGATACAAATAAACAAGAGTGATCTGGTATAGTGTAAGGTTGTAGGATATAGACATAAAAGGTAACTAATGATTATATATTCACTATTGATTATACCTAAATTATCTGTGTTTCATCCATTTAATTGTTTTCTTTTTATATGCTAAAATGAAAATTCAAAATTTGGGCCCCTTTTTTTGTTATCGTTCGTCATTGCTGTTATAATTACCCCCGTCAAAGTGATTACATTTTCGTTCGTGTTGATCAGTTCGTTTGTTAATTGGTTAGTAGAACAACTCAAAAAGTTATGAAAACGTGACCACAGGAGTGTCTCATCCTGCCTTTATTCCATAAAAGATAAAAAATTAATATACAACCAATTTGAATTTTGGTCTAAGCAAAAAGTTGAATTATGAAAAAAAAAATCTTGAACTCGGATCAAGATAAGGATCCGGGAATTTTAAAGATAATTATGGCATTGTCTTGCCTCCGCCGAAGAAGAGGTCACCTGTGCACATGAGAGAGGCGATTTTAAGGCTTAAACTGTGGATATTCTTACTGCATCAGCGACCTTATTGATTTAGTGGAAGTATGCGTTCTGTGAGTGCTTCTAGTACTCTTTATATCTCGATAATGTACAGCATCATCTCTATCTCTCTCTACCTCTCTTTGTGTCTGGTTCTCTTTCTCTCTTTCTTTCACTCTATCCCTCCTTGTTTTGCTCTCTTTCTCTCTTTCTTTCACTTTCTCTCTCTTTCTTTCTTTATCTCTCCCTCTCCTTTCACCCCCCTCCCCCCTCTTTCTTTCTCTCTTTTTTCCCTCTTCTCTTCCTTTTCCTCCTCCTCCTCTCTCTCTCTCCCCCCAATTTCCTCCCTTTATCTCCACACATTTTAACATCCAACCCCACTTTCTTCCCGCCTTCTTCACCCTTTTCCCTCGCCCTTGACTCTACCTCCCCCTTGAAAATTCCCTTGCGCGTCCTTCAGCTGTGAGAGAGATAGTGTTTAGCGTTAACTTTGTTTGTTGTTAACGCCGTTTATCCTCGTTGCGTGCGTTAGTTTATGCGTTCGGCCTCCAGCTGCCAAGTTTATGCGGTTGCCAAGTAGCGAGTTAACAGCCAGCGCGTTCGAACCAAGTGAACTGTGTGTAACGGTTATCAGTGCAACGATAAACCAGTCGTGTCTGTACGCTAAATTAGCCTTTACGACCTCCTAAGGTAGTGCAGGATATACGCGAGGGCCGAAGCCGAAGGCAATGTCGTTGTTTTACGCACGGTTTCGTAGGCGGGGGAAGGAAGTTTGCGCGGTTTCGAACGTGCGTGGAGGTTCGTGAAGGAATGGGCGGAGACTCTTGATTTGGCGGGAAATTCGAATTTTTCGGATTTGAATAGACTGTTTTTTTCAATATGAAGCAATGCATAGGTTAACGAACGATTTATATATAAAGAACTGCATGTCGCAACAAAAGGGGGTTTAAAACTTCCCGCCGAAAGAGACCTGCGATACATATTTCTCTTTTTTCTGGATTTACGAATTCCAGCGGGACAATGGCAAGCAGTGAAGTAACGCCATATAAAGATTTAGAGATTGCTGGTCAAATGGTTTTGAACTTTCGAAACGGAAACTGAAGAAAGAAAGTTAGTTTAAGAATATATCTGCCTTTTAACTATTACTGCCAGAAAATGCTTTGTTCACATTACTGAACTGTTATCGAATTAGTTACATAAAACCGTGTTATATATTCTTTTGTTTCTAGCCAGTCTTCATCAAGTATTAGCATTTTCTTTTTTTAATGATAATAGATAGTAATCACTTTTATCATTAAATATATGAATAGAATTATTAAAGGCATAATCGTTTGCATTTCAAAATTCCGAGTAGAAGCATTGTATAAGAAACTTTATGCAGATTTGTGTATGTGCGTTTTTGTGTGTACGCGTTTGTGTACATACCATTGTCTACGCCTGCGCCTGTGTGCGTGTGTGTGTGTATGTGTGTGTGCGTGTGTGTGTGTGTGTGTGTGTGTGTGTGTGTGTGTGTGTGTGTGTGTGTGTGTGTTTCTGCGTGTGTGTGTGTGTGTGTGTGTGTGTGTGTGTGTGTGTGTGTGCTGCGTATCTATCTGTATATGTTGTGTGTGTGTGCATTTCATCTTATATATATATATATATATATATATATATATATATATATATATATATATATATATATATATATATATATATATATATATATATATATATATATATATATATATATATATATATATATATATATATATATATATATATATATATGCTTGCG
Source organism: Penaeus vannamei (assembly GCF_003789085.1). Classification (NCBI taxonomy): domain Eukaryota; kingdom Metazoa; phylum Arthropoda; class Malacostraca; order Decapoda; family Penaeidae; genus Penaeus; species Penaeus vannamei. The sequence goes on from NW_020872030.1 coordinate 50,085, forward strand.
TGGATCTGCGTATGTGTGTGTGTATCTATGTGCGTATGATAAGTACTATGTATGTGTACGTGTCTGCAAGAGTATGCACATTTACGCATGTATGTACGTACGCGTCAGTATGTATATAGTAAAGCAAACACACTCGCGTATTTCTCACCTTTGTTATCTCTTCCACCCTTCGCTTCTTCCCTCTTTCAGACCGCGAGGGGAGAACCGGCTTCTTGTCGAGGGGAAAGGAGCGATCGGGAGAGAGAAGGATAAAGAGGGAGAGGGAAAGGGGAAGAAAGAGAGAGGGAGGAGGAAGTGAGAAAAAGTGAGTGAGAGGAGGTGGGGGGTGAAAGAAAGAGAGGGAGAGGAAGGGAAGAAGAAAGGAAGAGAGAGAGAGAGAGAGAGAGAGAGAGAGAGACAGATAGACAGGAAGAGAGAGAGAGAGAGGAAGGGGAGAAAGAGAGAGAGAGAGAGAAAGATAAAGAAAAAGTATGAGGGAGAAAATAGCGTAAGAGAAAGAGAGGAAGAGAAAATAGAGAAAGAGAGAAGGTATGTGTGTGTATCAATCTCTTCCTTTTTACTTCTCAGTTATCTTTCTCTTCCATTTTACCCTTTTTACTATTAATTTTTCCACATTCTTTTTTATATCTTTTTGTTTTCACAATTTTCATGGTCTTTCCGTTCGATCGGTATTACTGCTATCAACGTCTTCATCATCATTATCATTATTATTATTGTTACTATTATCGCTACCATTACCATTATCACTTCACTATCATTATTGTTGTAGTATGAATGATGATCATTACTGTTATCGTTGCCATCACTTTTATGATCATCATGATTATCATTAAAAAAAATATATATATCATAGTCATTGTTATTGCTATGATATTGGTCTCGTTTTCATTATCATTTTTTATTGTCATTACTAGTTTCACTTTTATTCTTAGTAGCATTATCATCATCATAGTCATCGTCATCATCATCATCATCATCATCGTCGTCATCGTCATCATTATCATCATCATCATCGTCATAGTCATCGTCATCACCATCGTCATCATAATCATCATCATCATCATCATCATCATCATCATCATCATCATCACCATCGTCATACTATTACTTTTACAATTATCATTAGCATTATCCCTATCATTGTCATAATCATTATCATCATTATGGTTATTATCACTATGAACGTTATCAACATCCTTCTTGTTCTTCCATAATCATCAGGATTATTGTAGTCATCAATCTTACTTTTCATACAAATACAAAAAAAAAAAAATAATAATAACAATAATAAAAAATAGATAAATATAAACTAGGGACCAGAAACAAACAAACAAACAAAAAACTGAAAGAAAGACAAAACGAGTAAAGAATAAATAGATAAATAAATAAAACATAATAGCAAACGTAAAAAAAAAGAAGAGAAAAAAGAAAGGAGCAAGAGCAATCGAAACAAAACAAGAACAAGAACAAAGCAAGAACAAAAACAAAACAAAAGCAAAGACAAAAAAAAAAAAATAAAAAATAACAAAAGCAAAGACAAAACAAGAAGCAAAAAACAAGAACAAAGCAAAGACAAAAAAAAAAACAAAGACAAAAGAAAGAAAAGAAAAACAAGGAAGACAAAAAAAACAGACAAAAGAAAAGAAAAACAAGGAAGACAAAAAAAAAACAAAAACAAAAGAAAACAAGAACAAAAAAAACAAACAAACCAAAACAAAAACAAAAAAAACACCAAAAAAAAACAAAAAAACCCCCCCAAAAAAAACCAAAAACCCAAAAAACCCAAAACCAAAAAGCGATGTTCAAGCAAGGCGTCGGCAGCGTGCACTTCCGGAACCCCTTAAGATATCCGTTCACCGACGCCCGCCTCCTGGAAGACATCCTGGCCATCTTCAACGCCGAGACGGGGCAGAATGTCCCCACGGGAATAAACCTCGGGAAGAAAAAGGGACGAGATGATGACGATGATGATGAGGATGATGAGGATGATGATGATTTGAGTGATGATGATGACGATGATGACGATGGGGAAAGCGATGATGGTGAGGAAGCGAGGTGGAGGAGAGAGAGGAGGAGGAGGAGGAAGAGGAGGAGGAGGAAGAGGAATAGGCTGAAGGTGCCTTGCATCGATGGGGAGAGCCCGTGGAGGCCCGCTGGCGCCCAAGACGATCTACAGGAGGACAGGTCAGTGCCGAGTGGGGTCAGAGGTCAAAGGGGGAGGGAATGGGGGAAGGGTCGAGGGTCAAGGGGAAAGGAGGGGTCAAGTGAAAGAGGGAGGAGGGTCAAGGGTCAAAGGTCAAGTGAAAGAGGAAGGCTCAAAGGGAGGGTCAAAGGTCAAATGAAAGAGGGAGGTTCAAAGGGAAGGGAAAGGTTAAAGGTCAAATGCAAGAGGGAGGTTCAAGGGGAGAGTCAAGGGTCAAAGGTCAAGTGCAAAAGGGAGGTTCAAAGGGAAGGGAAACGTTAAAGGTCAAGTGAAAGAGGGAGGTTCAAAGGGAGAATCAAGGGTCAAAGGTCACGTGTAAGAGGGAGGTTCAAAGGGAGAGTCAAAGGTCAAGGAGAAGGGGAAGGCCAGATGTCAGAGAAAAAGGTCAAAGGGAAAGATGAGGTCAGGGGTCAAATGAAAGGTCAAGGGTCATTAAGGGAAGCAAGGGATGTCATCGGACTACAGGAGGACAAACCAGCGCAGAATTGGGTCAGAGGTCAAGGGGGAGGGTAGAGGGAGGGCCAAGAGTCATCTGTGGGAGGGGCTGGATGAGACGGGGGGGGGGAAGTGAAAAAGGAATATGCTAAAGAAATAATAATAAATAAATAAATAAACAAACAAAAAATCAGCTCATTTGAGGTTAGAAAAATGTGATCCATTGGCTGAGATTTTCTGCTTTGTTAGATCTTAATATGACTATTTACATCGACATATTAGTTATTGATGATGAGAACAACGTATGAATGAAAGATAATAATCTAAAGAATAACCATAGAAACAAACCCAAAAAAACCCTAAAACCAAAAAAAACACAAAAAAACAAAAACCAAAAAAGCGATGTTCAAGCAAGGCGGTCGGCAGCGTGCACTTCCGGAATCCTTAAGATATCCGTTCACCGACGCCCGCCTCCTGGAAGACATCCTGGCCATCTTCAACGCCGAGACGGGGCAGAATGTCCCCACGGGAATAAACCTCGGGAAGAAAGAGGGTCGAGATGATGACGATGATGATGACGATGATGATGATGATGATGATGAGGATGATTTGAGTGATGATGTTGACGATGATGATGATGGGGGAAGCGATGAGATTGGCGAGGAAGCGTGGGAGGAAGAGAGGAGAAGGAGGAAGGAAAGAGGAGAGAAGGAGGAAGAGGAATAGGCTGAAGGTGCCTTTGCATCGATGGAGAGTCCGTGGAGCCGCTGGCGCCAAGACGATCTACAGAGGACAGGTCAGTGCCGAATGGGGTCGGAGGTTCAAAGGGGGAGGGAATGGGGGAAGGGTCGAGGGTCAAGGGGAAAGGAGGGGTCAAGTGAAAAGGAGGAGGGTCAAGGGTCATAGTCAAGTGAAAGAGGGAAGGTTTAAAGGTAGAGTAAGGGTCAAAGGTCAAGTGCACAAGAGGGAGGTTCAAAGGGAAGGGAAAGGTTCAAAGGTCAAGGGAAAGGGGAGGTTCAAGGGAGGGTCAAAGGTCAAGTGCAAAGAGTGAGGTTCAAAGGAAGGGAAAAGGTTAAAGGTCAGGGAAAGGGAGGTTCAAAAAAGGAGGGTCAAAGGTCAAATAAAAGAGGAGGTCAAAAGGGAAGGAACAGGTTAAAGGTCAAAGTGAAAGAGGGAGGTTCAAAGGGAGAGTCCAAGGGTCAAGGTCAAGTGAAAGAAGGGAGGTTCAAAGGGAGAATAAGGGTCAAAGGTCAAGTGCAAGAGGGAGTTCAAAGGAAGGCGAAAATTAAAGGTCAAGTGAAAGAAGGAGGCTCAAAGAGCAGTAAGGGTCAAAGGTTAAGTGAAAGAGGGAAGTTAAAAGGGAAAGGGAAAGGTTAAAGGTCAAGTGAAGAGGGAGTTCAAAGGGAAGGGAAAGGTGAAAGGTCAAGTGAAAGAGGGAGGCTCAAGAGAGTAAGGGTCAAAGGTCAAGTGCAAAAAGGGATGTTCAAAAGGAGAGTCAAGGGTCAAAAGGTCAAGTGAAAGAGGGAAGGGAAAGGTTAAAGGTCAAGTGAAAGAGGGAGGTTAAAAGGGAGAGCCAAGGGTCAAAGGTTAAGTGAAAGAGGGAGGTTCAAAGGGAGAGTCAAGGGTCAAAGGTCAAGTGAAAGAGAGAGTAAGGGTCAAAGGTCAAGTGAAAGAGAGAGTAAGGGTCAAAGGTCAAGTGCAAGAGGGAGGTTCAAAGGTCAAGGAAAAGGGGAAGGCCAGATGTCAGAGAAAAAGGTCAAAGGGAAAGATGAGGTCAGGGGTCAAATGAAAGGTCAAGGGTCATTAAGGGAAGAAGGGATGTCATCGGACTACAGGAGGACAAACAGCGCAGGAATTGGGTCAGAGGTCAAGGGGGAAGGTAGAGGAGGGCCAAAGAGTCATTTGTGGGAGGGGCTGGCTGAGACGGGAGGAGGGGGAGTGAAAAAGGAATATACTAAAAAGAAAAGAAAAAAAAGGAAAAAATAAATCAGCTCATTTTGAGGTTAGAAAAAATGTGATCCATTGGCTGAGATTTTTCTCTTTGGTTAGATCTTAATATGACTATTTACATCGACATATTAGTTATTGGATGATGAGAACAACGTATGAAATGAAAGATAATAATCTAAAGAATAACCATAGAAACAAACAAAAAAAACCTAAAACAAAAAAACAAAAAAAACAAAAACCAAAAAAGCGATGTTCAAGCAAGGCGTCGGCAGCGTGCACTTCCGGAATCCCTTAAGATATCCGTTCAACCGACGCCGCCTCCTGGAAGACATCCTGGCCATCTTCAACGCGAGACGGGGGAGAATGTCCCCACGGGAATAAACCTCGGAAGAAAGAGGGTCGAGATGATGACGATGATGATGACGATGATGATGATGAATGATGATGAGCGATGATTTGAAGTGATGATGTTGACGATGATGATGATGGGGAAAGCGATGATGGCGAGGAAGCGAGGTGGAGGAGAGAGAGGAGAAGGAGGAGGAAGAGGAGGAGGAGGAAGAGGAATAGGCTGAAGGTGCCTTGCATCGATGGAGAGTCCGTGGAGCCGCTGGCGCCCAAGACGATCTACAGGAGGACAGGTCAGTGCCGAATGGGGTCGGAGGTCAAAGGGGGAGGGAATGGGGGAAGGGTCGAGGGTCAAGGGGAAAGGAGGGGTCAAGTGAAAGAGGGAGGAGGGTCAAGGGTCATAGGTCAAGTGAAAGAGGAAGGTTTAAAGGTAGAGTAAGGGTCAAAGGTCAAGTGCAAGAGGGAGGTTCAAAGGGAAGGGAAAGGTTAAAGGTCAAGGGAAAGGGAGGTTCAAAGGGAGGGTCAAAGGTCAAGTGCAAGAGGGAGGTTCAAAGGGAAGGGAAAGGTTAAAGGTCAAGGGAAAGGGAGGTTCAAAAGGAGGGTCAAAGGTCAAATAAAAGAGTGAGGGTCAAAGGGAAGGGAAAGGTTAAAGGTCAAGTGAAAGAGGGAGGTTCAAAGGGAGAGTCAAGGGTCAAAGGTCAAGTGAAAGAGGGAGGTTCAAAGGGAGAATAAGGGTCAAAGGTCAAGTGCAAGAGGGAGGTTCAAAGGGAAGGCGAAAATTAAAGGTCAAGTGAAAGAGGGAGGCTCAAAGAGAGTAAGGGTCAAAGGTCAAGTGAAAGAGGGAAGTTAAAAGGGAAGGGAAAGGTTAAAGGTCAAGTGAAAGAGGGAGGTTCAAAGGGAAGGGAAAGGTGAAAGGTCAAGTGAAAGAGGGAGGCTCAAAGAGAGTAAGGGTCAAAGGTCAAGTGCAAGAGGGATGTTCAAAGGGAGAGTCAAGGGTCAAAGGTCAAGTGAAAGAGGGAAGGGAAAGGTTAAAGGTCAAGTGAAAGAGGGAGGTTAAAAGGGAGAGCCAAGGGTCAAAGGTTAAGTGAAAGAGGGAGGTTCAAAGGGAGAGTCAAGGGTCAAAGGTCAAGTGAAAGAGAGAGTAAGGGTCAAAGGTCAAGTGAAAGAGAGAGTAAGGGTCAAAGGTCAAGTGCAAGAGGGAGGTTCAAAGAACGGAAAAGGGAAGGCCAGTAGTCAGAGAAAAAGGTCAAAGGGAAAGATGAGGTCAGGGGTCAAATGAAAGGTCAAGGGTCATTAAGGGAAGAAGGGGATGTCATCGGACTACAGGAGGACAAACCAGCGCAGAATTGGGTCAGAGGTCAAGGGGGAGGGTAGAGGGAGGGCCAAGAGTCATTTGTGGGAGGGGCTGGCTGAGACGGGGGAGGAGGGGGGGAGTGAAAAAGGAATATACTAAAAAAGAAAAGAAAAGAAAAGGAAAAAAATAACAGCTCATTTGAGGTTAGAAAAATGTGATCCATTGGCTGAGATTTTCTGCTTTGTTAGATCTTAATATGACTATTTACATCGACATATTAGTTATTGATGATGAGAACAACGTATGAATGAAAGATAATAATCTAAAGAATAACCATAGAAACAAACCCAAAAAAAACCCTAAACCAAAAAAAACAAAAAAACAAAAACCAAAAAGCGATGTTCAAGCAAGGCGTCGGCAGCGTGCACTTCCGGAATCCCTTAAGATATCCGTTCACCGACGCCCGCCTCCTGGAAGACATCCTGGCCATCTTCAACGCCGAGACGGGGCAGAATGTCCCCACGGGAATAAACCTCGGGAAGAAAGAGGGTCGAGATGATGACGATGATGATGATGAGGATGATGAGGATGATTTGAGTGATGAGGATGATGACGAGGATAATGATGATGGGGAAAGCGATGATGGCGAGGAAGCGAGGTGGAGGAGAGAGAGGAGAAGGAGGAGGAGGAGGAGGAAGAGGAATAGGCTGAAGGTGCCTTGCATCGATGGAGAGTCCGTGGAGCCGCTGGCGCCCAAGACGATCTACAGGAGGACAGGTCAGTGCCGAATGGGGTCAGAGGTCAAAGGGGGAGGGAAGGGAAAGGGTCGAGGGTCAAGGGAAAGGAGGGGTCAAGTGAAAGAGGGAGGGTCAAGGGTCATAGGTCAAGTGAAAGAGGAAGGTTTAAAGGTAGAGTAAGAGCCAAAGGTCAAAGTGCAAGAGGGAGGTTCAAGGGAAGGGAAAAGGTGAAAGGTCAAGAAAGAGGAAAGGTTCAAAGGTCAAGTCAAAGGTCAAGAAAGAGGGAGGTTCAAAGGGAAGGGAAATTAAAGGTTCAAGTGAAAGAGGGAGTTCAAGGCAGGTCAAGTGAAAAGAGGGAGGCTCAAAGAGAGTAAGGGTCAAAGGTCAAGTGAAAGAGAGAGTAAGGGTCAAAGGTCAAGTGCAAGAGGGAGGTTCAAAGGGAGAGTCAA
>NW_020872030.1:70000-72500 GCF_003789085.1 Penaeus vannamei
GGGTGGGAGGGGAGGGGAGGGGAAAAGATGGGGAAGGTAGAGAAGAAGAGGAGAAGAAAAGGGGGGGGGGGCGAGGAGAGGAGAAGGAAGAGTGGAGAAGGGGAGTAAATGGGAAAGGGGAGAGGCGAGGAGAAGAGGAAGAGTAGAGGAGGAGATAAGATGGGGAAAGAGAGAGAGGAGGGGACAGAAGAGGAGAGATAGGGAAAAAGGAGAAAGGGGAGGTAGATAGGGTGGAAAGAAAAGAGTAGAGGAGGAGAGGAGAAGTGGAGAAGAAGAGATTGAAAGATAGAGGAGAAGGGGAGAAGAAGAAAGGGAAGGGTGTAAAGGAGAAGATAAAAAAAAGGGGGAGTGACGAAGGAAGGAAAGGGAAAGGTAGAAATGGAGGGAGATAGAGTAGAGGAGGAGAGAAGAGAAGAGAAAGAGAGGATATGGGAAAGAGAGAAAAGATGGGAGTTCGGTTGTGGGGGAGGAATGAGTCAACCTAGGGATGTTTAGGGGAAAACTGAGACTTTGGGGGGGAAATTATATAGGAAAGACCGTGGATTTTGGTGAATGTTTATCAAATATGAAAATGATGATTACCAAAATGCAAAGAATGAAAAAACAATTGATAATAGAGAGAACAAGAAGAAAAAAAGAAAAAGAAGAGAGAAAAAATAGTAATAAAGAAAAAACAACAACACAGTGTATACAGGATAGGGGAAAAACAGTACATGTTAGGGGAAAATGAATACACAATAAGACCAAATACGACGAGAATGATTAAAATAAAATGAACAAGGACAGAGAAAAACAGCAAATACTAGGGAGAAAAAATATAGCAAAGTGTACAATGAAAGGGGAAATAAAGTCAAATACTAGGGGAAAACTTTAATAAAATGAACAGAGATGGAGGAAAAAACGCCACAAATAGATTGGGAAAAGGGGAAAATATACTTAATACTAAGGGATAAAACACAATAAATGGAAAATCAAAAAGAGGAAAGAGAGAGAGAGAGAGGGAGAAAGAGAGAGAAGAGAGAGAGAGAGAGAGAGAGAGAGAGAGAGAGAGAGAGAGAGAGAGAGAGAGAGAGAGAGAGAGAGAGAGAGAGAGAGAGAGAGAGAGAAGAGAGAAAAAGAGGAAGAAGAGAGAAGAGAGAGAAAGAGAGAGAGAGAGAAGAGAGAGAGAGAGAGAGAGAGAGAGAGAGAGAGAGAGAGAGAGAGAGAGAGAGAGAGAGAGAGAGAGAGAGAGAGAGAGAGAGAGAGAGAGAGAGAGAGAGAGAGAGAGAGAGAGAAAGAGAGAGAGAAGAGAGAAAAGAAAGATAGATAGATGATAGATGATAGATATATATATAGAGAAGAGAGAGAGAGAGAGAGAGAGAGAAAACCCGACAGAAAGGGTTGAAGAAATCGAGTATTTTTGGAGTTGGACAGCAACATAATAGGCAAGGAGGGGGGCAAGGAAGAAGGAAGGCGAGGGGGGGGAGAAGGGGACGGGTGGGAGAGGGAAGGGAAGAGGGGTGAGGGGAGGGAAGGAAGGAGAAGGGGAGGAGGGGAGGGAGGGAAAGGGGGAGGAGGGGGAGAAAAAAAAGGGAAGGGAAATAACTGATTTGCCTAAAAGCTTAAATGCGAGCGTTTTTAAGCTTTCCTACGTGAGGGATGGCTGTAGCATTTTATCGAATAAATTTGATGATGCGTTTATTCGCGAGGGGGGGCGAGGAAGGGGAATCTTAAGTGCGAAAGGGGGTGGGGGTGGGGATGGAGGGGAGGGAGGATGGGGTGGGGTGGAGGGTGGGGTGGAGTGGGGGGAGGGAGAGGTGGGGGGGGGGGTGGATGAGGGGAAGGGAGATGGGGAGGTGGGGAAGTGGGGGAGAGGGGTGGAGGCTAGGGTGGGGTGGGGGGAAGGAGGATGGGGAGGTGGGAAGTGGCGAAAGGGGTGGGGGGTGGGGGTGGAGGGGAGGGAGGGGGGTTGGGTGGGGAAGTGGGGGGGGGTGGGGGTGGGGAGTGGGGGGGTGGGTGGAAGTGGGTGGGGGGTGGGGGGGGGAAGTGGGGGGGAGAGGGGGGGGGGTGGGGTGGGATGGAGTGGAGGAGGGAGGATGGGAGGTGGGGGAGGGTGGGGTGGGAGGGAAGTGGGGAGGAGAGGGGGGGCGTGGGGGGGGTGGGAGGGAGAGGGGGGATGGGGTGGGGCGGGGAGGCATGAGGATGGGGAAGTTGGGCGAAGGGTGGGGAGGGAGAGGGGGTGGGTGAGTGGGGAGAGGGTGGGGTGGGGGTGGGGGGGGAAGTGGGGAGGGAGAGTTGTGGGGGTGGAGGGGAACGGAGAATGGGAAAGTGGGGAGGGAGAGGGTGGGGGTGGAGGGAGAATGGGGAGGGTGGGGGAAGTGGGAGGGAGAGGGTGGGGTGGGGTGGAGGGAAAGGGAGAATGGGGAGGTGGGGGAAGTAGAGTGGGGGGTTGAGGAGGGAGTGTAAGAGTGAGAGAGGGGAGGGAGGGGAAGGTGAGGAATGAATGTTTCAGGGGAGGGAT
>NW_020872030.1:85000-92500 GCF_003789085.1 Penaeus vannamei
GGGGGGAGTCAAGAGATGGTGGGGAAGGAGGTGGAGGTAGAGGGTAAGGGGAGGGAGGGGAGAGGGGAGTGTTGTTATTTGTAACGTGGTGGACAGCAAGGGAGGAGGAGGGGGAGGGAGGGGAGGGGGAAGGGATGTTAGATGAGTGGGGGGAGGGGAAGAGAGGGGAGGGGAGGGGGGAAAGGGGGGTGGGAGGGAATTATTTGTATCGTGGTGGACAGCAAGGAGGAATGGAACAGGGGGTGGGGAGGAAATAAGAGGGAAGAGGAAGAATAGAGGAAAGAGAGAAAGGAAGGGATAGGATGAAGGAGGGAATAGATAAACAGTAGAGGGGAGAAGGGGATGGAGAGGAAGGAATAGGGGTAGAACGAGGAGGGGGAGAGGGGAGTAGAAGAGAAGAGAGACGAGATAGAGAGGAAAAGGAGGGGTGATAAGGAATAGAACGAGGAAAGGAAGAGAAGAAGGGCCAGAAGAAGGAGGGAAGAGATAGAAGGGAGAGAAGAGAAACAGGAGATAGGATATAGGGAGAGGGGAGAAGGAGGGGGTCGAGAGGAGGGGGAAGGGAGGGGGCCTTGGTGGACAGCGCGTGGTTGCTTTATTAGTATTACACCACAGCCTTGCAGAGGGGAGGGAGGAGGGGAGAAGGAGGGGGTGAGGGAGGAAGGGGGGGGTGGGGAGTGGAGAGATTTTTCAAAAATTATACACTCTCGAGAGGTGATTTATTGGGGGGGGGGGGCGCAGAAGACGATACACGAAAGCTGACGGTTCATTTTTTTTTGGGTGGGGGTGGGGGGTGGGGGTAGAATGAGGGGAGTAGGGGAAGAGGAAAGGGGGGGAGAGAGAGGGAGGGTTATTGCACCCGCGTAGAATCAGGGTTGGGGAAAGGGTTCCATGAGGTTGTGGTGGTGGTGGTGTGTGTGGGGGGGGGGGTGAAAGAGAGTGGGGAGAAGGTAGAGGGTTGACGATAATTGGTGGGGATGGAGGAGGAAGGAGGACGGAAAGTTCTCGGGGATTGGAAAGGATTTTTGAAGGGGGGGAAAGAGGGTTGAAGGGGACTGAAGGGAGTTGAACGGAATTGAAAGGGAGTTGAGGAAGGGGCTGATCAAGGTCGAGAGTTGCGGCTGGAGGGGAGAGGAGGAAGGGAAGGGAGAGGATAAAAGGGAGAGGAGGAAGGGAGAGGGGGAGAGGAGAGGGGAGGAGGAGAGTTGAAAGAAAAGTGTCCACTTTAGACGAGAGGGAGGGAAAAAAGATGGAGAAACATGAATAGATAGCATGGATATGATGGGTAGATAGATCGGTAGATAAGTAGATAGAGAGATGGATAGATAGATAGATAGGTAGATAGATAGATAGACAGACATATATGATAATTATAATCATACTCTCCCCTTCTCCCTCCTTCCTCTCTTCGCCTCTCTCTTCCCCATTTCCCACTTCTCTTTCCTCTCTTTCGCTCCTCTCAACTGCGTTCCATCTCTATTCCTTCTTCCTCCTCTTTTATTCACTTCCTTCCATCCCTCTTCCCTACTCCCATCTTCTCATCCATTCTTTTCACTCACTCATTTCCCTCCTTCCATTTTTCCCCCTTTCTCTTCCTCTTGCTTCTTCTTCCTTTACTCCATCACCCTCTCTCTATTTCACTTCCATCCTCTCTTCCCTTCCCTCTTCTTTTTTCCCCTTTCATCATCGCTTTTCTCCCTTCCTCTTTATTCTCCCCCTTCACTCCACCTCTTCTTCATGTTTTCAACCCTCCATTCTTCCCTTTTTCTCCTTCTCCTCTCCTCCTCTTATCCCTCTTCATCTCCTCTCCCCCTCTGCTGCTCCCTTCACCTTTTTCCTCTCCCCTTTCCCCTACTCACTCTCTCCTTCTCTTCCTCTCCCCATCTCCCACTCCCCTTTCTTCTGCCCCTCCTCCTCTACCCTTTTATTCTCTCTTCTCTCCCTTCCTCTCTACCTTTTTATTCCTCTTTCCTCCTTCTCCTCTCTTCCCCTCTACCCTTCATCCTCCTCCTTTCCCCTTTCCTCCCTTCCCATTTTCCTTCCGCTCTACTCCTCCTCCCTTCCACCTCTCCCCCTTCCTCCTTTCACTCTACAGCCTACCTCCCTTACCCTCTTGCTCTCCTCTCCTCTCTCCCTCGCTCCTTCCTCTCCTTTCGCCCCCTCTCCTCTCCTCTCCTACTTTTTGTCTTTCCTCTTTCTCTCCCTCCTCTCCTACCTTCCTTCTCCTCTCTCCTCCTCTCCTACCCTTCCTCTCTCTCTCCACCTCCTCCCCTCCTCTACTACTTTTTCCTCTCCTCCTTCCCCTCTCCCCTCCATTCCTAACCCTCTCCTCTCCTCCTCTCCCCCTCTCCTACCTTCCCCTCCTCTCCTCCTTCCCCCTCTACTCCTCTCCCCTCCTTTCTCCTCCCCTTCCCCCTCTCCCTCTCCCCTCCCTCCCGCCTTTCCTCTCTTCTCCTACCTCTCCTCCTCCCCCCCTCTCTCTCTTCTCCTCCTCTCGCTCTCCTCCCCCCCTCTTCCCTCTTCTCCTACCCTCCCCTCTCCTTCCCTCTCCCCTCCACTCTTCCTCTCCTCTTCCTTTCCTTCCTTTCCCCCCTCTTTCCCCTCCCCCTCCTTTCCCCTTCCCCTCTTTCTTACCTCCCCTCTCCTCCTCTCCTCCCTTCCTCCTCTCCTCTCTCCCTCTCCTCCCTCCCTCTCCCCTCCCTCCCGCCTTTCTCCCTGTCAACTTCTTTGCCTAACTTGCCTGTCAAGTCATCGAAGTCATTGATTCGGTTGAGGAACAACGATTTCTGAGTTTCTTTTTTCTCACTCTCTCTCTCTTTCTTTCTTTTCTCTTTCTTTCTTTCTTTCTTTCTTTCTTTCTTGGTCTTTCTTCTCTTCTCTCTCTCCTCTCTCTCTCTCTCTTCTCTCTCTCTCTTTCTTTCTTTCTTTCTTTCTTTCTTTCTTTCTTTCTTTCTCTCTCTCTCTCTCTCTCTCTCTCTCTCTCTCTTTCTTCTTTCTTTCTTTCTTCTTTCTTTCTTTCTCTCTCTCTCTCTCTCTCTCTCTCTCTCTCTCTCTCTCTCTCTCTTCTCGTTCTTTCTACTTCATTTTCTTTCTCCTTTGGTTCTTTTTTTCTTCTTTTTAATGTGGAAGGAGGGTGAGGTTGTCATGTTGTATTTTTACAACATCTTCGTCGTCATTATAATTAAAATCATTACTATTATCGTCATCATTTTTTCTATTACCAGTATCATCATTATCATTATCAGTGTTGCTATTAATGTTATTGTTATTAATGTTATCCTTATTTTTCATTACCCTTATTAATCACTGTCGATCATCTCATCATCATCCATAGTTGTTATTATTATTGTTATCATTATCATTCTATCATTACCATTATCCTTATCTTTTTCCCCTGTTTACCATTACTGTGAGCCATCATCTAATTTTATTCATCTGTTCCTATTCACTGTCTTCATCATCAACGTTATTTTCATTTTCTTATTTCATCTTATTATTATTATCATTATTATCATTTATTTTCACTTATTTATCTATTTTTTTTCAAAATGCTACCCTGCTCGTTACGTAAATGTTAGATATCCTTAATTGAATGAATTGTCATCAAGATTGTTTATACCCTTTTTATCATTATTCTTAATTTCCATTCTTTTAATAACATAAGCGTCATTTTTAATCATCGTGGGCATTTTTTATCTCTAAATTCTTTATCTAATTAATTTTTTTATTTGTGATAACTTTTTTCTTCTTCTTCTTCTCCTTTTTTTTCTTTTCTGTTTTTCTTTTTTATCAGATAACACTCGCTATGATATAGTTTTGTCGATTAGTATATGTAATACTATTTCTGTATAAGAGCGGAGATAATTTTAATTTAATGTACGTAAAACGATTGATGTGATTACAATGATAGAAATAGATGATAAGGAATGATGAAGGAGGGGCGAAGGAGAGAGAAGCATGAGGAGGAGGAGGAAGAGGAAGAGGAGGAGGAGGAGCAGTAGTGGGAGGGGAAAATAGTGACAATGATCATGATAACGATGATAATAATTACTTAATGGATAATTGATAACAATAATACTGATGATAATGGTAATGGCAATGATGATTACAAGGGTAATTGCAATTACAACAACAACAAAAACAGCAATGATAATAACATTGATAATAATAATGATAATAATGATGATGATTGATGATGATGATGATTATGATGATGATGTAATGATGATTATGATATTGATGATGATTGATGATGATGATGATGAGTGATGATGATTGATGATGATGATGATGATGATGATGATGATGATGATGATGATAATAATAATAATAATTATAATAATAATAACAATAGTAATAATAATAATAATAATAATGATAATAATGATAACAATAGTAATGAAAGTAATAATAATAACAATAGTAATAATAATAATAACAATAATGACAATGATGATATAGTTTAAGAGGAGGCAGTTCACTTGCGCTGGTAACAAAGATTATGAAGTTAGACTCAGAAAATGGACAATAATCCCTTACTTTAGTTGAAAATGATGATTTATAACTCAGCAAAATAAAAGGAGAGATAGAGAAAGCGTATTGCAGAAAGAATACAAATACTTTTTTTTTATAACATCGCTAATAACGTATTAAACGAATTGGTACAACCAGCAGTGTGATATAACTTTGAAATAATCGTTTGGAAATATTTTGAGTCGAAAATGCTAAATACAAAGGCCAGAAATATGTTTTTTTTTTCGGATGCCATAAGATCTTATACCAGAATGCTGTGAAATACTATAACCAAATATTATAAGATGCTATACCTATCTACCTAAATTCGAAAGATGTTATACCCTAAAATGCTACAAGATGCTATACCTAAATACTACAAGAATACATTACTTATGAGGTGCTATAAACCGATTTCACAAGATGCAATGCCTAATTCTACCTAAATTCGAAAGATGTTATACCCAAAAATGCTACAAGATGCTTATACCCAACCACTACAGAATTATTTACTTAAACAGAAGTTTTATTTAGAGTAGGACTAGATAATTACCTTGAAAACAAAACCTCATTATCAGTTAATGTGACTAATTAGCGGAAGCAAAGTAGTTAATTGAAAGGATATCGGTTGTTGAGGTAGACTGACTCTGAATAGACGAATTGGGTTCCGGAAACAAAATATTTATGACGTTCTCTGTCTCTCTTTCTCTCCTTTTCTATTTCCTTTCTCTTCCTTCACTCTTTTTGTTATCTTTCTTTCTTTCTTCTTTCATTCTTTTGTGACTTCTTTGGACTTGTTTTTCTTACACTCCTTTTATTATTATCCTTCTTTCTATGACTTTTTTTCTCTGTCATTTTCCTTCTTTCTTTCATTATCAGAGTCTCCTTTGAATTTCCTTTCTTTTCCGCCACTTTATATATTTTTCTCTCTCTTTCAACCTCCTTCTCCTCCCTTACCTTCTTTCTTTCTTTTATTCATTCTTCCGCCACTTTATTTATTCTTTCTCTCTTTCCATCCTTCTTCTCCCTTCCCTTCTTTCTTTCTTTTCTCAATTCTTCCGCCACTTTGTTTATTTCTTTCTCTCTTCCATCCTCCTTCTTATCCCTTCCCTTCTTTCTTTCTTTTATCAATTCTTCCGCCACTTTATTTATTTTTCTCTCTCTTCCATCCTCCTTCTTCCCTTCCTTCTTCTTTCTTTTTATCATTCTCCGCACTTTTTCTTTTTCTCTCTCCATCCAGATTCAATCATTCTTTATTTTTTCCTCTGCTCTCTCTCTCCTCCTCCTTCTCCTCCCTTCCCTTCTTTCATTCTTTTATCGATTCTTCCGCCACTTTATATTTTTTTTGTCTCTTTCTCTCTTCCATCCTCCTTCTTCCCCCTTCCCTTCTTTCTTTCTTTTATTCATTCTTTCATTTATGTATCCGTCTCCGCTTTATCTCCTCGCTTTCCCTGGAGGTTTAATAAGAAGTGACTGCCTCAGGTGCTCTCCTAGCCTGGACCGTTTCGCTAAGAGGGGGAAAATTGTAGAAAAATATTGCTTTCCCCTCGGAGCTGAGGGGGCCAAGGGGAGCCTGTGTAACCTCACCCCTTCCCCTGCTTCCCCCCTCCCCCCTGCCCTCCCCTCTTCTCATACCCACTCATTTTTTTTTTTTTTTTTTTTTTTTTTTAGGGTATGTCTATCGTCTTCTCCCCTCTTTCGTCTATTCGTCTCTCTGTCTATTTAGGTCTCTCTATCTAGTTCCTCCTCTCATTCTCTGCTTCCCTCTTTCCCTTACCCTTTACCCCCTACTTCACCGTCTCCTTCACCTTCCTCTCCACCAACTCTATTGCCTTACTCAATTTCTTCAGCCCTCCTTTTCCCCTCCCTCTCCCTCTCCCTCCTCCCTCCTATCCCCTCTTTCTCCCTCCCTCCCTCCCTCTCCCTCTCTCTCTCTCTCTCTCTCTCTCTCTCTCTCTCTCTCTCTCTCTCTCTCTCTCTCTCTCTCTCTTCTCTCTCTCTCTCTCTCAATATCCATTCTATCGTCATCCCCAACCCATCTTCCCTCCCTTCCTCTCTCTCCTCACTTCCTCTCTCTTTATGCTCTTCTTCTGACTTATTCCATCCTCCCTTACTCCCCCCCATGCACTCTTCTACCCTTCCCCGCCTACCCCTTACCTTCCACTAGCTGTCCAGCCCTCCACCCATACCTCCTTCCCCCCTCCCCCCCACTTCTTCCCATTCTCCCTCTCCATGTATTCTAACCCCACTACCTGCTGCCTGTTCTACCCTACACCTCCTATTGCTAACCCTCCCCCTCCTCCCTTTCCTTTCTCCCTACCCTTCTTTCCTTCCCCCATTCTCCATCCCCCCTCCACCCTACCTCTCCTCCCCACTCACTCCCCACCATATATTGCCCCTTCCCTCCCTCTTCTCCTCCACCCCTCTCCCTCCCTTACCCTCCATCTCCCTGGGAGAAGAGAGGCGGAGGAGGAGGGAGAGGTGGAGAATCGCTGAGGAAATTCATCTTCGACAAACGAAATTCCAAAGCCAAACGCAGAAAAAACAAATAAATAAACAAACAATCAAGATGACACTACGCCTTTCGACAAACCATTTCTCACATAAACAAACAATTCACCCTGTTGAACACAAATTTTCAAACCCAAAAGCCTTTACATTCCATCGTTAAGCAGGCTAACAAACCCACAAATAACAAAGCTAATAGTTCAGCCATATTGGCCTGTCGCAAACCGTCGACTTTCGGGCATTATAGATTGTTGACTTGTTATATCTTGCTCTATTGACTCCTTGCCTTTTCGATATTGTTATGGATTTTGGTCTAATATTGTTGTGGGTTTTGGTATTTCGTGGAGACCGTCGACTCGCTGATGTACGGACGATTTTACTTCGTTTCTGTGTTGACTTTCGGATGGTGTGTTTACCGGCGGATCGTCGACTTGATTCGGCGAATGGACTCCTGACCAATTACCTTTTTTCAATCTCTTT
>NW_020872030.1:95000-100000 GCF_003789085.1 Penaeus vannamei
AGAGGGAAGGAGGGAGGGAGGGAGGAGGAGGGGGAAGGAGGGAGGAGGAGAGAGGGATAAGGAGGGAGATAGGAGGAGGGAGGGAGAAGAATGAAGTGAGAAGGACGGAGGGAGAAGGAGGGATGGAGAAAGAAAGAGATAGGAGGGGGAAGGAAGTGAAGGAGAATGAGGGAGATAGGAGGAGGGAGGGAGAAGGAGGGAGTTCTCTTCTTCCCTGTCTCTTCCTTTATTCTTTATTCTTACTCTATTCCCTCTTTCTCTCCCTTCCCCTCTTCCAAATTCCCCCCTTCCCCCCTTCCTCTCTCTTCTTTCTGCTTTCTCTCATTCCTTTACCTTCTCCTCTTCCAATTTCCCTCTCCCCTCTTTTCCGCTCTTCCTTTCCCCTTTCTGCCCTTTCTTCTCCCCTTCCTATTTACCTTTCTTCTCCCGGTTTGTCTCCACCCTCTTCTCCCATTTCCCCCCTTCCCTTCTTCTAATTTCATTCCCTTTTTTCCATATTCTCCCTTCTTTTCTTCTAAATTCCTTTCCCTTCTCCCTTCCCTCCTTCTTTTCTTCTTCCCCTTTCTTCTCCCATTTTCTCCCTTCCCTTCTTCTAATTTCATTCCCTTTCCCTTCTCCCTTTCACCCCTTATGCTTTCCCTTCTTCTCTCCTTCCTATCCCCTTTCTTCTCCCGTATTTATCTCCATCCTCTTCTCCCAATTTCCCCCTTCCCTTCTTCTAATTTCATTCCCTTTCCCCTTTTTACCCTCTTTCTCCTTCCGAATTCACGGCGCTTTCCCGAGGGCTGTGATGATGAACTACCGTAGCAGACAGGAGCAGTCTCCCCCTCCCTCCCTTCCCTCCCTCCCTCCCTCCCTCCCTCCTCCTCCCTCCCTGATTCATGTCCCTCCTTCCCTACCCGCCCTCACTCCCTTCTCTTCTCCCACCCTCCCTGACTCCTTTCCCCCTCCTCCTTCTCTCCCCTCCCTTCCTCTCCCCCTCCCTCCTCTCCTCCCTCCCTCCCTCCCCCCTCCCCACGTTTTATCATGCGAGTTGTGTCTCCGCGTCGAGTGTACAATTTGTCCAGAATTTCCCATTATTTGTCAAATTTTTCGTTGTTCCAGGGTGCTAGAACCGGCAAGGGAGGGGGAGGGGAGGGAGGGAGGGAGGGAGGGAGTATTGGGGCTGGAGGAAGGGTTGGAGGGGAGGGAGGGAGGGGTATTAGGGCTGGGGGAAGGGAGGGAGGAGGTTTAGAGGGGAGGAAGGGAGGGAGGAGGGTTGGAGGGAGGAAGTGAGGGAGGAGGGGTTAGAGGGGAGGGAGGGAGGGAGAAGGGTTGGAGGGAGGGAGGAGGGGAGAGGTTTTGGAGAGGAGGAAGGGAGGGAGAGGGGTTAGAGGGAGGGAGGGAGGAAGGAGGGAGGCTTGAGGAAGGGTTGGAGGGGAGGAAGGGAGGAAAGAGGGTTTGGATGGAGGGAGGGGGAAGGAGGGAGGAGGTGAGGAGGGAAGGGACGTTTTATGGAGAGGGAAGGGTGTTAGAGAAAGGAGGGAAAGGAGGGGAGGAGGGAGGGGAGGGAGGAAGCGGTTTAAAGAATGGGGAGGGATGCAGGGACAGGAGGAAGGAGGGAGGAAAGGAGTGAAAGAAGGAGGGAGGGGAGGGGAGGATGGGGAGTGAAGGGGTGGAGAGGAATGATAGGAGGGAAGAAGGATTTGAACAGATAAGAAAATATATTTACAACTTTCGTTTATTTTCAATGTTCTTGTTTCCTTGTCTTCTTTCTCTTTTTCCTGTTTCTCTTCTTCTCTTCCCTATTCAATAATATCTCTCTCTCTTTCTATCTTTTTTACTATTTACTTTCTGTCTTGTCTTCCTTTTTGTTCTCCTTCTCTCATCCCCTTTTTCTATTTTCTCTCTTCCTTTATTTCTCTTTCGCTCTTCCTCTTTCGCTGGTTTCCTTTCTATCTTTCGTATTCTCGAATTAACTATTGTTCTTTCTCTCCTCCTCTTTCGCTCTTTCTCTTTCTCTTTTCCTTTCATTTTTTCCTTTCTTTCTTTCTCTTTCGCTCTTTTCCTTTCCCTCTCTTTCTCTTTCCCCTTTGCTCTTTCTCTCTCCTCTCTCACTTTTCTCTTCTTCTTTCTCTTGCTTTTCCTTTCCTTTCTCTCTTCTCTTTCACTATTTCCTCTCTCTTCTTTTTGTTCCTTCCATCTCCCCCTTTCTCTTTCACTTTTCTCTCTTTTCTCTTCCTCTTTCGCTCATTCTCCTCCCCCGTTTCTCCTTTTCTCTTTCTCCTTCTCCCTTTATTCTATCACATATTTTATGAGTGGACTGTCACTCCTATTCCTTCTTCTCTTTATCTTCTCCTATTCTTTCTCTCTTTCCCTCTCCATCTCTTCGTCTCTTCCTCTCCTCACTTTCCTTTCGCTTCGTCTTCCCTTCCCTTCTCTCTCTCCTCATTCCCTGTCTCTTCCTTTTCCTCTTCTCATCCCCCCTCTATTCCTGCATCCTCTTCCCCCTCTTCATTTCTCTTTCCTCTTTTTCTACCCCAGCTTAACCTCTTCCTCCTCCTCCTCCTCTCCCCTGCTTTCCCCTCCTCTTCCTCTCCCTGTCCGCAAATTCACCTCCTCCTCTCCTCCTGTCCTCCAACTTTCCCTCCCCTCCTTCCTCCTCCTCACCCTCCCTTCTTCCTTCTTCTCCCCCTCCCCTCCCCAAACTACCTCCTCCTACTCCTCCTCCTCCTCCATCCTTCCTTCCCTTCCCCACCTCCCCTGCCTCCCCCTCCTCTTCCTCCTCCTCCTCCTCCCTCCTCCCTTCCCCGCACCTGGCCTCTGCTTCCCCCCCCCCTCTCATGCCGTCTCCCTTCACCTCTGACTCCGCCTCCACCCCCGCCTCCCTTGCCTCCGCCTCCCCCTCTCTCATGCCGTCCCCCCCCCCTTCACCTCTGACTCCGGCTCCCCCCTCCCACTCCCCTCTCATGCCCCCCCCCCTTTCACCTCTGACTTGCGCCCGCCGCTAACAATTACAAAGTGACACGACTCCCGGCTCTATCTATCATGGCTCGCCTCCTGCGTCAGTACTGGATTCTCTCCTCTTCCTCCCTCTCCTCCCTCTCTCCTCCTCTCTCCTCCTCCTTCTCTCCTCTCCTCGCCCTCACCTCCTCTCCTCCCCTCCGCTCTCTCTCCCCTTTCCTCCTCTTCCTCTCCTCCTTCTCCTCTCCTCCTTCTCCTTCCTCCCACTTCTCCTCTTTCCTCACCTCTCTCCTCTCCCCTCTCCCCCTCTCCCTCCCTCTCCTCCCTTCTCCCTCTCTCCGCTCTCCCTATCCTCTTTCCTCCTCTCTTCCTCCCTCCCTCTCCCTTCTCTTCTCCTCTCTCCTCTTCTCCTCCCCTTCTCCTCCCTTTTCTCCTCTCCTCTCTCTCGTCCTCGCGATATCTTCATCTTCTTCATTCATCTCTCTTGTATTCTCTCTCTTCTCTCTCTCGGTCTCTCTCTCTCATCTCTCTCTCTCCTCTTCTCACTCTCTCTCTCAGCTTTCTCTCTCCTTTCTCCTCATTTTTCTTCTCTCTCTCTCTCCTTCCTCATCTATCCACCTTCTCTCCTCCTCTCCCCCAACCTCTCTCCCTCCTCGGGTAGTGGGGGGAGGGAACAGCAGGATGGGGGTTGGGGAGGGAATAGGGCATGGGGAGGGGTTAGGGGGTTGGGTGGGAGGGGGAGGGGGGTGAGAGGGGTACGGATGGGAGGGGGAGGGGTAGAAGAGAATGAGGGATGAGGAAGGGAGAGGAGAGGTGGGTGGGGGAAGGGAGGTTGGCTGGTGGGGTGGGAGGAGGGGAGGTTGAGGTGGGGGGGAAAGGGAGGTGGGGGTAGGGGAGGGGAGGAAAGGGGAAAATATTGGCCCTGTTTGGTACGTGTTTGATAATGTATTAACAATGTTTTGCCTCGGAGGTTGAGGTGAGGGAATGGGGTGGGGGAGGGGGAGGGAGGGGGGGGTGAGAAGACAGGAGGCAGGGAAGGGGTGAGAGGGAAGGGGGAAAGGGTGGGAGGAGAAGGAGGGAAGGGATGAGAGGGAGAGGTAAAGAGTGGAGGAAGGGAAGAGAGGGAAGGGATGAGAGAAGGGAAGAGATGAAAGGGTGGGTGAGAAGAACAGGAGGGAAGGGAAGGGGTGAGAGGGAAGGGGGAAAGGGTGAGAGGAAGAGGAGGGAGAGAGGAGGAGAGGGAAAGAGGTGGGAGAAGAAGGAGGGGGGTGGATTGAAAAGTGGGAGAAGAAGAATAGGAAAGTGTTCAGAGGAGAAAGGGAATGGAAAAACAAAAAAGAAGGGAGGCTGGAAGAAAAGAAGGGATGGAATGAGAGGGAAAAGGGGAAGGGATAGGAGTGAAAGAAGGAACGAAGGGTAGGGGAAGAAGAATGGAGAGAATAAGAGGGAAGAGATGATGAGTGGAAGGAGAAGAAGGGAAGGGAAAGATAGGAGAACGAAGAGGGGAAGGATGAGATAGAAGGGGGAAGAGGAGAAGAAGACAATTAGTGGAAGAAGAAGGGAGGGAATAGGAGGAAGAGAGAAAGGGATAGGGAAGGAGAGAGAATAAGAGAGAGGAAGTGAATGATTTAAGTATAAAATTTTGACGCCTATAGAAAGAGCGTACTGCTTTTGTGCGTGTGTTTTTGTGCGTGGTTGTGTTTGTTGTGTGTGTGTATTCGTGAGTATTAATTACCTTCTTTGTCCTTCTCACTTCATCTCCTCCCTCTTTTATCTCTTCCCTCCCCCTCCTTTCCCCTTATCCTTCTCCTATCTTCCCTTCTTCTCCTTCCACTCTCCATATTTTCCCTGTTATTCCCTCCTCTCTTCTCCTCCTTCATTTTCTTCTCTCTCACTCTTCTCCCTTCCGTTCACATCATTGTGTGTTGTATTTAGAGGGTATGACTACATCACAGCATATGTAGATAGGTGTTTTGTGTGTGTCTGTATGTGCGTTTTTTTATGTGCCTTTACATATTTATGAGTATGTGAGTGTATTGGCGTGAGGGTTTTTGTCG
>NW_020872030.1:105000-112500 GCF_003789085.1 Penaeus vannamei
AGAGAGAGAGAGGAGAGAGAGAGAGAGAGAGAGAGAGAGAGAGAGAGAGAGAGAGAGAGAGAGAGAGAGAGAGAGAGCAAGGTATGAGTAAGACGACGAAAAGAATAAGGTCTTGAGAGGAGGAAAAGAGGAGAAAAGGATATGAAAGGATAGCATGAGAAGGAAAAAGGGATAGAACAAGAGAAAAAGAGAAATTTAGAAGGAGAGAAGGGAGAGAGAAAAGAAAAGAGAGATGGAAGTACTATTGGAAGGGGATAGGGAAAACGAAATAAAAGGAACGAAAATGAAGAAAGGAAAAGGGGGCAAAGATAAGGACGAATGAGGAGGTATAAAAATCAAGAGGAGGAGGAGACGAGAGAAAGGAGGAGACTGTGAAGTGAATGCGAGGAGGGATAGAAGACGGCGAGAAAGAAAGGGAAAGGAGGGGGAAGATATGGGAAGAAGAAGAGGAAGGAGAAAGAGGGAAATGGAAAATGAGGAAGAGGAGAAAGGGGAAGAAGACCTGATGATATGAAGAGAAATAAGACAATTATTTCAAATAGCATGATGATAATGATAATAACAGAACAAAATTAATGATAATAAATGACAATGATAATAATAATGATAATAATAATAATAATTAATAATAATAATAATAATGATAATAATAATAATAATAATAATAATAATAGTAATAATAATAATAAAATAAATAATAATAATAATAATAATTAATAATAATAATAATAATAATAATAATAATAATAATGATAATAAATAATAATTATAAATAATAATAATAATAAATAATTTAATGATGATAATAACAATAATAACAATAATAATGATAATAATAATAATAATAATAATAATAATGATAATAATAATAACAATAATGCGAATAATCCATGATAATCCATAATAAACCCAAAAGTTGCAGAAATAACATCAGGAAGGGGAAGGGGAGGGGTCGGGTAAAGAGAATGGGGTGGGCGGGAGGGGATGCTGGACGTCGAGGTTACCATGGCAACGGGGATGAATGTGCTAATCTTTGTACACATGGGTTCGTTGTTATGAAATTAGGCAGCATGCTTATTAAATCTAATTGTCTCTTGGAATTTGTTCTTTGTCAACTTTTATTCAAGTTTCTGTAATTTTCTTTTTTCTTTTTTTCGTAGATTTTGCTTTGTTTCTTTTTAAGAACTTTTATTATTTCTTTAAGAACCTATTTTTTTCTGAGAACTTATTAGCATTATCATTATTTTTTACAAATTTTATTCAATTTCTTTCTTTTCTTTTCTTTTAGTTTTTGTTTTCGTTTTCCTACAGCTTGTTTTATTTGTTTCTTTGTTTTGTTGTTTGTTTGTTTTGTTGTTCATCGTTGGTATTTTTTTCCTTTCTATCTCTTTTTTTTTACTCTGTTTCTTCTTCTTTTCTTCTTTTTCATTGCACTTTTTCTTATATACGTTTTATCAAATTCCTAAACATTTTTTTTATCAATCATCTTCTCTCATTCTTATCCACCACTCATTATCTATCATTCCAAAAGTAATTAATGAATTGATTTATTTTTCAATTATTTTTATCGTATGTTTATGATCTGGAGAAAAAGTTTCATGGATCTAGTACAGCATGATGCTTAATTGGCGAACTCTCTCTTGGCAATATTAAACGTGAAATTGCATATAGTTTTTGCGATCACAATGTATTGTGTATGCATGTTGATTATATGTTTACGTTGCGTTTGAAGTATATAGGAGCAGGTTATGTAGTTTATGTTGTATGTAGGGAGGGTCGGTATTGTGTAGTGTGTGTGTTTAGGGGAGGGGTGGTTATGCTGTGTGTGTGAGATTGTGTGTGGATGTACTGTTAGGGGAGGGGTGGCTGTGTTGTGACTGTGTGCTAGGGGAGGAGGTGCCTTTGCGTGTAGAGGGATGCTGTTGGTTCGTGTGTGTTCGGTTAGGGAGTGGCTGTGCTGCTCTGTCTGTGTTAGGGAGGGTGACTGTGGCTGTGTGTGCAGGGGAGGGTGGCTGCTGTGTGTGTTATGTGTGTGTTAGGGAGGGGCGGAGGTGGCTGGCTGTGTGTGTTGTGTGTAGGGAGAGGGGGTTATGTGTACGTGTGGTATGTTTGTTTTTACGTCTATGTGTGTGGTTATACCTATTACTTTTTTTCTTGATATGTTGTGGATAACTGTACTTTTTCTCGTTTGCGAGTTAGAGCGAATATATATACTGTATGTGTGTCTGTCTGTCTCTCTGCGTGTTGTTTACTCGTGTATCTCTATTTCTTTTCCATTGTTGACATGTGCAAAGTATAAAAAGGATCATTATGCGACCATGCGTGTATGTGTGTGCCATTGACTATATCTTAATAGATACAAATGTGTGTCCATTTGTGTGCAGATATGTTCCGTTATATATATGCCCAGTGGCTGTTCCGTATCTGCTGCATTTGGCATATAGTAATCAGCATATTAACATATGTACGTGTTTTGAGTATTTATAAATATGTACATGCTAGGGTATTTGCTTTACATATGTACATGTCTAGGGTATTTGTGTACATATGTACGTAGATATGTATACATATGTATGTACACACGAGGTCCGCGATATTTGTTTGATGTCTCTGTACTGTGATTTTAGAAAAATAGAAATAATTAAGAGGGAGAGAGATTTAGATTAGGTGTCTATTGTCAATTCAAGCCTATCCAACCCCTTCCCCCCCTTCTCCCCTCCCTCCCTTCCCCTTTTCCCCCTCTGTGTGGAGGATAAGGGAGGGAGTGGGGGAGGGGAGGGAGGGTCTATTACCTCCAGGCTGGTCACTGATCCTCGAGCGGTATAATTTGCGTATCTTATTAGCACGGCGGGGGGGAAGGGAGGGGAAGAGAGGGGAGTTAGAGAAATACGTTGAGGGAAAAAAGGGAGGAAAGGAGAGAGAGAGGGGAGGGATAGAGGAAGAGAGGGGAAGTATTTTAAAAGAAGGTGAGGAGAGGTGGAAAAAGTAGGAAAAGAGAGTGGAGTGTGAGAGAAAGAGAGGGAAGAAGAAGAGAGGGAAGGCAAGGGGGACGAAGACGAGTGGCAGTGAGAGGGAAGAGAGGAGGGGGAGAGGAAAAAGAGTAAGAAGAAGGAAAAGTTAGGGGATAGGAAGAGGGATGAAGGAAGAGAGAGAGAGGGAGGGGAAGGGAGAGGGAATAATGGTTGGAAGAGAGAGGAGGGAGGTAGGAAGAGGGCGGACTCGAACGGGAGAGGAAGAGAGGAAAATGGAGGGGGAAAGGGAGAAAAGAAAGGAGAAAAAAAGAAGGGAAATAGGTAAAAGGAAGACGACGAGAGATTGTGAAGATAGTGAGAAAGAGAAAGTTTAGTAGAGAGAGGAAGAAGAAAGGGTGAAGGATGGGAAAAGAGGGAAAGGAGGGTAAGAGATAAAGATAAAGAGTTTTTAAAAGAAAGGTAAAAAATTGATGAAATGATAGCTAGAAGAGAATAGATTCATGCATTTTATACAGCAGTAGAGAGAGGAGAGAGGGAGAGGGAGGGAGAGGCGGAGGAGAGAGATGGAGAGAGGAGAGAGAGGAAGAAGGAGGGGAGAGAGAAAGATTGGGAGAACGAGAGAGAGAGAGGAGGAGACGGTCGGGGGAGGGATTGAGAATGAGGAGAGAGAGAGAGGAGAGGAGGAGAGGCGAGAGGAAGAGGAGAGCCAGAGAGAGATGAGAGAGAGAGAGGAGAGAGGAGAATGAGAGAGAGATGGAGGAAGGAGAGAGAGAGGAGAGGAGACGAGAGAAGATGGAGAGAGGAGAGAGAGAGGGAGAGAGAAGAGAGAGAGAGAGAGACGGGAGAGAGAGTGGAGAGAGAGGAGAGCACGGAAGCGGGAGATGAGGAGAGAGAGGAGAGGAGGAAGAGGGCGGCGGAGGGAAGAGGAGAGGAGGGAGAGAGAGAGGAAGAGGGAGAGAAGAGAGAAGAAGGAGAAGGAAGAGCGGAAAAAACAAAAGAGGAGAAGACAAGAGAGAGAGAGTGACGTCAGAGAGAGAGAGAGAGAGAGAGAGGGAGAGGAGAGAAGAGAGAGAGAGAGAGAGATGCGATGAGAGAGAGACGGAGAGAGAGAAGAGGAGAGTGAGGAGACGCGAGGAGAGACGAGGTGAGGAGGAGATCGAGAGAGAGAGAGGAGAATGACCGAATGATGAGAGAGAGAGAGAGAGAGACGAGAGAACGAGGGAGAGAGAGAGAGATGAAGAGAGGATGAGAGGAGAGTCGGGGAGAGAGAAGAGAGAGAGAGAGAAGAATGAGAGGAGGAGGAGAGAAGGAGAAGGAGGAGAGAGCCGAGAGAGGAGAGATGAGAAGGAAGAGAGAGGATGAGACGAGAAAGCGGAAAAACGAAAGAGAGAGTGAAAAGAGAGAGAGAGAGAAGACGAGAGGGAGAGAGAGAGAGGAGAGAGAGAGAGAGAGAGAGAGAAGAGAGAGAGAGGAGAGAGAGAGGAGGAGAGGAAGAGAGGAGAGAGAGAAGAGAAGAGAGAGAGAGAGAGAGAGATGAGAGAGAGAGGAGAGAGGAGATAAAATGGCGCCTAGAAGAATGAAGAGAGAAGAATGGGGCGCGCCGATGGGCGGGGCGTGCGCACGGGTGAGGACCCGAAGAGCGAGAGAGTGAGAGTCGCAAAAAGCTAAGCTCTCCGCCTCCTCCTCCGGACGTTCTCGTTGCCCACGCCCCGATTTCACGTTCCCCCTCCCTCCTCTCCCCCCTCCTCCTTTGCTCTTCTCTGCTCCTGCTTATCTTCTGCATCCTGCTTCTTAGTTTTGCTGATCTTGCTGTCTCGTATACGATTCTCTGGTCTCAGTCATTTAATCTCTCTGTTTGTGATACTGCCCTATCTAATATCGGTGCCTTTTTCTGTTCTCTTCTATATGACTCTCCCCGCTTTTTCTTTTTTCTTCTTCCTCTACTCCCTTCTGTTCTCCTCTTCTACCTCTCTTTCATCTATTATTCTTATTATCATCACCATTTTCGTTTATACATCATTGTTAGTAGTATAGTATGTAGTAATATGAATTTCATTAATTGATAGTTACGATTATTATTATCTATCATTATCATCTGTTATATTATTATAATATTATCATTATTTTTTTTCTTATTACTTATTATCATTATTATTATTATTATTCTCATTTATATATTGTTGTTATTATTTTATTGATTCTATTGATTATTATTATCTATTATTGATTTTATATCTATTATTTCATCTATTATTGATTATTTTATCATTAGATTCTTCTATTATACCATCCAGGTAGTTATTCGTTTCGTATCCTCGATGTCCATTATTGGATACGTAACTATTATCACATCTTATTGTGTTATTTTTTATTTATTTCGTATAGGTTCACCCTGATTACGCGATTGTAATGATAGTTACTAAAGTACTTATTATCTATCGTCCTCTGCTCGCAGTTATTTATTATCTTTATCATTACGTGACGGTGCGTCTTCCATCTATCATGCATATTGTACAATCATGTATCATATTGATTTTATCTTAATCATTCATTATTACTTATCGGTTGCCATTACCATTTTTTTTCATATAGTGATTATAATCTTTATTGTTTTTTTACGGTATCCTTCATCATTCTAATCACTTCGTTAATCAACATCATACGATTATGTTCATTTCGATAGAATCTATCATGTGATAAATCATCATAATTATCATCAGATGTGTTAGTCATCATCATAAACCCCCTCCGTCCTTTTTCCTCTCAAGATTTACCCCCCCTCCCCCGTCCCGACCTTGAATCCAGCTGCAACACGACCGCCCACGACAATATCCAACCGTAGCTTTCAAACAACATTATACGATGTTTTTTATTTCTTATCTTATCTTTTCAATTAAGTCGTTGATCTCGTATCGTACACACATACCTTTTTGTAGTTATTTCTCTTCATATAGAAAGACGGGAGTTGTGCGTTTTTCCGTCCTTTTCGCTGATCTTTAAAGGCCGTTTGCAGATGGTAACCGAGTATACGACTGTTCTCGCCGGTCCTTTGTGAAATAATCAGCATTGCGCTGGTGCAGATGGGCGGGAGGTAAGTGGCCGGGATAGTGGGGAGAGGAGTGGAAAGGGGGTGGAGGGAAGAGAGGCGGTGCTGGAGGGAATAGAGGGTGTGAGGGAGGGTGGATGAGGGAGGCGGCTAGCAGAGCTGTAGGTTGGTAATGAGGCAAGGAGAATGGGAGGAGTAAGATGGAGCGGAGCTAATAGTTTATACTATGCCTTCTCTTCTGCGGTGCTAGAAGGGAGAAATAAAGGAATTACAACCATGAGGGGAGGTAGCACATATGGATCGAGGGGCAGCCTAGGAATGCGATATTAGATAGACGGGGCGCAGACCGTCCTGCAGCCGGAGAGGGAAACGGGAGGCGAGCTAAGATAGGTAAAGAGGATATTAGGCGGAATCGTGGGAGGCTGGAGGCGGGAGGAGATCCGTGCGTGGTAACTCACGAAAGATCAGAGGCCAGGAATGATTGGCCGACGTTAGTTGCGTGACGAGTGGTTTTCGTAGAACGGCTGACTAGAGCGTGCAGATAGGATGGGGAGGGAGTGGTGGTAGCTAGAATATAGTTAGCATTAGAGGGGAGCGGACGGTAGTGCGAACGGGGGCTATAAGGGCGACTAGACAAGAGCTACAAAAGTTGAAGCAGACAATGTGAGGATGAGGTTGAGAGGGACGAGTGAAGGTAACGTTCGGACGGGTTTCTGGTTTTGGAGAATGAGGGGGATGATAGTTAACAGGCATTTGGGGGGGGCAGCGTTTGTTAGACCTTGGGTTGCCGACCATGGGCGATAGAAAAGGATGGAGATGGATAGGTTGGGTGGGGCTTAGGGGTTGAGGTAGCTTAGAAGGAGTGGGGTTCGGTAAAGGGATGGGAAGGGCAGTCATTCTTTACGAGAGAGGCGAGTGTTTGAGTGGGATAGAGGGAGAGGGGGGAGAGGTAGAGGGTGGGGCTAGTGGAGTATGATATCAAGAGGATTGTCAGTTGCGTTCTAAAGGTGAGGGGAGTTGGAGTGGGGGGTTAAGATGAGGAGTTGGTTAAGCGGCCAGTGAAGGGGGGAGGGGAGGGGGCGGCAGGTAATAAGCGGGGAGGGGGGAGGGAAGGCGGTGTTGTGGGAGGTAAGGGGAACGGGGGTGCTAATGGTTGAATGATTAGGTGGGGATTTTAGAGGGGGGGTGAACGGTTTATCATGAACCGCGAAGAGTGACATAGTGAAACACATGGAGATAAGATGGAGAAGGGAAGGGAGCGAATGTGGGAGGAGATAGGAAAGCGGGATACGAATGGGAGAGCAGAAAGAGGAAAGGGAAAAGAGAAGTACGAGATAGTAAAGGCGACAGTACAGCGAGTAAACGAAAGAGTGGAGGGGAACAAGTGAGGAAAGCGAGAGAGCAAAGGCAAGAACAAGAGAAGCGTCGATAAGGGAAAGAGGTAAAGGTCGGCCGTGCACAGAGTGTGTTGGACAAGAATGA
>NW_020872030.1:117500-120000 GCF_003789085.1 Penaeus vannamei
CTCCCTACCTACTATCCCTCTCCCTTTGTCATCCCCCCTACTCTTCCACTCCCCCTACCCCCCCCCCTCTTCGCTAAATTCAGTCCCCTCCCCTTCCCCCTCTTTCATTTGATTTCTTCTCCCCCCCTTTATCCTTACTCCTCTCTTCCTTCCCCTCATCCTGCTCTCCCTTCCCCCTTACCCCTCATCCCCTTACCTCTACCCCTACCCTACCCCCCCCCAAAAAAAAAAAGGAATTCAAAAAGAGAAGCCTTTCTCGACGGGGATAGGGGGGGAGGGGATAAAGGGGAAGGGGGGAAGGGGGGGAGGGGGAGAGGGGGAGGAATTGAACATAGGCCCTTGTTACACTCAAGCGGACGCCAAGCCTCCACGAGAACATTAAATGGAATCGCTTGTCTGTTGCATGGCTTGGAGCTGTCTGGCGCCATGCACGAGTGTCTGGCGGGGGTGTTGGCTCTGCGCGCGGGTCGGGGGGGGGGGGAGGAAGGGGGGTGGAAGGGGAGGAGGAAGGGGTGTGTGGAGGGGAAAAGGAGGGGGGAGGAGGGATGGGAGGAGAGGGGGATGGATGGGTGGGTGGAGGGGACGAGGAGGGGTGGTGGGAAGGGGGTGGGGAGGGAGGAGGAGGGAGGTGGAGGTGAGAGAGGAGAAGGAGCGGGGGATGGATGGATGGATGAGACGAGGGGGGGAGGGGGGAAAGATGGGAGTGATGGAGGGGGGGGAGGGGGGGGGGTAGGGGAGAGGAGGAGGAGGGTGGATGGAGGGGAGAAGGAATGGGATGGGATGGATGGGAGGGGGAGAGAGGGGTGGATGGAGGGTAGAAGGGAAGGGGGTGGATGGATGGGAGGATGAGAGGAGAAGGAGTGGGGTGGAGAGGGAGAGAGAGAAGGGGTGGTGGAGGGGAGGAGGAGGGGGATGGGATTGATTGGATGGGAGGAGGGGGGGGGGAGAGAGAGGAGGGAGATGATGGAGGGATGGGAAAGGGGGAGAAGGATGGGATGAAGGGGAAAAGGGGGGCGAGGTGTGAGTGATGTGGTGGTACGAATGAGAGGGTGAGTGGAGAAGGAATGGTTGAGAATGGAGGAAGGGAGGCGAGGGAAGAGCGAAACAGGTGAGGGAGACGGGGAGGGGAGAGGAAAGCAAGAGGGAAGGAGAGAGGGGAGGGAGAAGCGAAAGGAGGAGAGGCGGTAAGAGGGAAGATGCGAGGAGGACGGGAGGGGGGAATGAGGGGGAGAGGAAGGAGGGGAGGGAGAAGGGGCGAGAGGAGAGAACCGAGAGAGAGGAGAGGATAGTGGGTAAAGAATAAAAATATAGAGGGGAGAAGGAGGAAGGAGTTGAGATGAGAAGAGATAGGAAGGGAAGATAGAAGTCAAAGCAAAGGATAGAGGAAGAGGAATGGAAAAGGGGAAAAAGGGGAAAAAAAAAAGAGAAGAGGGGAAGAGAGGAAAGGAGAGGGAAGAGGAGATCCGAGAGGGGGGAGGTCGGAGAGAGGGGCGGGCGGGAGAAAGGGGAGGAGTGTGGGGGAGGGCGGGGGTCACGAGCGCGGGCGGCAGGGTGAGGACGAGGAGGATAGGAGAAGGGGAATGTGAGCATTTGTGAGTACAGAAGTAGATGCAGAATTTGATGGGGGAAGGGCGGAGACAGGCACCAGAGACTTGCAGCCCAGAGAGATGAGCGAGAGGACGTCGAGAGAGAGGAGACGGAGAAGAGGGAGAGAGAGGAACGACGAGAGAGAGGGAGAGGGAGAGCGAGAAGAGACGCGAAGAGGAGAGTGGCGGATGGAAGAGAGCGAGAGAGAGACGAGAGAGAGGAGAGAAGAAGAGAGAGAGAGAGACAGACAGACAGACAGACAGACAGACAGACAGGTGAGAGAGTTTGTCTGGCGTGTGTGTGTATATGTGTGTAGGCGTATGTATGTTTATGTGTGGGTTGTCTGTGTTTATATGTGTCCATTTGTGATTCCCAAAGTAAACGAAGGGGAGAATGAAGAAGGAAAAACAAATTATAAAAAGAAATTCGAATATTTTTTCTTGATGTTTCTATCATACATTACAGAGATTAGAAAAATAATCACATTAATTGCAAGCTTACATTTTTTTCCCTTACTCTCATTTCAATACAATCTTATATTACCTCAAAGATCACTATTTAATTTTTCATTATCATCTATCATTATCTATCGTTCTGTGTATCTACCTACTCTTATATATCTATTTATTCTGTTTCTTATCAACTTTATCTATTTATAATTTCTCTTTCCCCTGGTTATCATATCTTTTTTCTTCTGATTTTCCTTTATACCAATCCATCTAATTATCAATCTGTTCTTAGTTTCGAACACTAGCGCTCTGTTCCGTCGGTTTAAAATCTACGGAGAGAGACCGATCGAAATAGAAACAGACAGACAGACAGACAGACAGGGCTAGTAGACCGGCGCGATTTCCGGCCGGAAGTGCAACACAAGCAACATCTGCAATTGGTTCCATTCATCATGACTGGCAGT
>NW_020872030.1:125881-128381 GCF_003789085.1 Penaeus vannamei
GGTAAAAATGAGCCAAGAAGAGAAAATGAGTCAAAGAAGGAGACAAGAAGGAGAAAATGAGCCAAATAAGTGAAAATGCGCGTAAGAGGAGACGAGGAACAGAGAGACAAATGGAAAGCCCGAGAGATTTTCAAGGAAGACAAGAGAAGAGTTGTGCTTGCTCGCTGCTTCTCTTAAGGCTCCCAGGCCTCTGTGCTCCACTCTGGGCCTCGCTCGCTTCTGCTCTCTGTTCCTCTGTCTTATTCTCTCGTGCTTTTATTTTTAGTTGTTTGTTTATTGCTTTTTTTTTTTTTTTTTTTTTTTTTTTTTTTTTACTATTCTGGTTTTCTGATTATTGCTTTATTCTTTGCCTCACTCGCTTTTGCTCTCTGTGTCTCTGTCTTATTCTCTGGTGCTTTTATGTTATTTTATTTTATTTTATTATTATTATTATTATTATTATTATTATTATTATTATTATTATTTTATTATTATTATTATACTAGTCCGCTTTTCTGATCTTTGCTTCATTCTTTGCCTCACTCGCTTTTGCTCACTGCTTCTCTGCTTTTCTGCCGTATTCTCTGATTCATTTATTTGTATTTGTTTATTTATTAATATTTTCTTCCTTTTTTTTTTCTTTGCTTCTGTGCTTCATCATCTGGTTCACTTAATTTTCTTCTATCTTTATTACTAATTTATGTTCTCTGTCTCTCTTATTTCTGCTTCATTCTCTGGCTTACTCTAGTTTCTTCGCTTTGTGATCTATTCCTCACTTTATGTTTTTTTTTATGTCTATCAATTTTTGTTTCTCATTTAACTATCTTCCATCTTTGTCTGTTTCACTCTGAGCCTCATTCTCTTTTGCTCTCTGCTTCTCTGCTTCATTTTCTGGCTCACTTATTTTTGCTCTCTACCTCTCTACTTTATTTCTCTAACTTTCTGTCTTTTTATCTTTGCTCTTCGCCTTATTTTATGTTTCTCTGTATTTTGCCTCATTCGTTACCTCTTATTTTTATTTTGTTCCTTTTCCTTTTCTGCTTAATTTTCTATCTTACTCACTCTTACTCTCTTTTCCCTTCTGTTCTGTCTCACTCTCTTTTACTCTCTCTGTCTCTCTGTTTTTTGTTTTGTTTTGTTTTTTCCTTGCTGTTCTGTACTTCACTCACACTCTTACTCTTTACCTATAAGTCTTCAGCTCTTTGCTTCGCTCTTTTCCTTACTCACGCTCTTACTCTCTGCTCCCTACTCTGCTATTTTCTACCTTTCACTCATTCTTACTTTCTACCTCCCGGCTCTTTGTCCTGCGCTCTGCTTTGCTACCTTAGTTTTTCTCTTGCTTTATGCCTTACTCTTTACCTCCATTTGCACCCTATTTTCTATCTCTTTGCATCCCCCCATTCTCTCTTTTGCTCTTTCTCACTCTTTACCTCACACTCTGTTGCTGTTTTATTCATCGCCGTGCCTCACTCTGCCTTCATTACTCCTAAGAGAGAGAGAGAGAGAGAGAAGGAGAAGCATAAGGAAATAGAAAAAGAAAAAGATTAAGAAAAAGAGAAAGAGAGAGAATGATGTGAGATGAAGATGAAGAAAGGAAAGAAAAAAAAAGAAAGAACGACTGTGAACAAAGTCGTCTAACCTAAAAAGAGATTCCCAGTCTTTAAAAAAGAGAGAGATGATAGCAGTTGATGATAATGCATGTCATAAAAGGTGAAAATTAACTCGGGAAAAGTTCAGAAGACAATGAGTTCATCGAGGAAATGACAGGGTGTTATGATGATGGTGATGATGATGAAGAAAATAACGATAATGGTTATAGTTTTAGTTGTAGTTCTGGAAACCGTCAATTATATCCATTTGCGACCGAAGTAAGATATGAATTGGAAAGAAAGACCATGAAATCGGCCTTTTTTGTAAGCCATATCTTCCGACGCTTACAAGAACGGGAAATGAAATAAGTAGAACCAGCTGGAACACGTATCGAATAACAACAAGAACCATTATCTAGCAGCCATGTCTTTATTGGTGCCGGCCATATATGGTGTAGGACATGATATGAATAAAGGATGGCGTAGAGAACCTTGTTGCTTTGCTATAATTAATGGTAATGGTAATTCCTGTACTGTGGAGGGGTATTACCATCGTCCCGTTTTGCTACAATTATTTCGATGTGCGTTAGGACGACAGCCAGTGTTGTAATTAAAGATATAGGGACATATCATAATGGCAGAGGCAGTTATTCTAATAATACGAACTAATGGTGCTTCCTCCTTCTTCTTCCCCTCTTTCCCCTCCTTCTCCTCCTCCCTCCCCCCCCGTATTTGTTGGACTAATTGCCTTCCCGCCTCTCCCCCCACCCCGCCATCTAGCCCCTCCTCAAGTTATACAAAAATCTACGGGGTTCGCTTGCCAGGTTTCACTATATCGGCGTCTGCTCCATCGGCTTGCGTAACGGGGCCCTATTGCTCTCGCTCGTAAGCCCTACAATCTTGGTTATTACAGTGGGTGTCACGACCATCAC
>NW_020872030.1:144422-154422 GCF_003789085.1 Penaeus vannamei
GAAAAAGGAAGGAAAAGCGAGATAGGAGGGAAGGAAGTGAGGAAAGGAAAGGATTTGCTAAAGAGAGGCAAGGAAGAAAGGGAAGATAAAGTGAGGTAGAGAAAGGAAGCGAGGGAAGAGTAAGGGAAGAGGGGAGGATCTGATAAAGAGAAGTAGGAGAGAAAGAGAAGTAAAGAGAGGTAAGGAAGGGAAGGAGAAAGAAATAGCAAGAGAAGAGGAGAGAAGAGAAAGTGAAGATAGATCGAAGGAAAACGGAAAATAAATTAAGAGAAGGATGTAGGAGCTGAAAAAAGGAAAAGAAGAAAAAGTAAAGAGAAAATGGAGGAATGTAAGGAGGGAATGGGAAGAAAGGGAAGTAGGAAGAGAAGAGGATTAAAACAAAACAAACAGGAAGAGGATAATGACGAAAAGATGATGAAACAATGGATGGAGATTGAAAAGGAAGAGGAAGAAAAGATAAGGAAGAGAATAAGGAGGAGGAGGAGGATTAAAATGATGAGGGAATGAAGAAGCAGAACAAAAAAGGGGAGATCGAGAGAAGGAGGAGGAAAAGAAGGAAAGAAAAGGGGGAGGAAGAAAGTGCTGGGGAAATGGGGACGAAGGGACGAAGAAAATGAAGAGAGAGAGAAGGAGCAAGGAGGAACAGAGGGAAGTGGAAGAAGAGAAGGAAGAAGAGGATCTGAATAGAAAAACAAACAACAAACAAAGAAATGTAACGAGGGTGTAAATATGAAAGACGAATGATAAGAATAAAAAAAAACAATAAAAGAAAAAAGAAAAATAGTGATGATAAATAGATAATGGAGAAGGGATAAAACAAAAAAGTAACGAGGGTTTTTACTGACAGATAAAGAAAGAAATGAAAACAAAAGAAATAAAAGAGTAAAAGAGATTAGGAGAAGCAGAAGAAGGGAGTGAGGAAAGAGTAGAAATAACGGAAAAAATACATAGAAACATAGATAAGAAAAAAGCAGGAAGATGAAATAAATAAAGAAAAAATACACGAAGAAACAAAGCAAATAAACAAATAAAGAGATAATTCCCCTCCCCCTCCCCCCCCCACCCCCCCCACCCCCACCCCACCCCATCAGGCAGCCCTCAAACCCTCTGCTAACAGATCTGTCGGAGATCTTGGTCTTCGGACTATAGGCCTCTCTCTCTTTCTCTCTCTCTTTCTTTATTGCTTTCTTTATTGATTTATTAATTTGCCTTTCTTTTATTTTCTTTCTCTCTCTCTTTTTCTTTCTTTGTTTATTTTTCTCTCTCCCCCTATCACTCTTTTTCCCTCTCTGTTTGTCTTCTCTCTGTCATCTTTCTCTCTTTTTCTTTTTTCTCTGTCTATCTCTCTCTATCTATCTATCTATCTATCTATCTATCTATCTCCCTCTCCCTCTCCTATTTATCTATGTATCTATCCATCTATCTCTATCGCTCCTCTGACCTCTTCAAACAGCTAATGAATATATAAAGACCCAAGACGACTCAAAACGACCCCAGGCAACCCGATACGACCCACGATGACGCAAGACGACCAGAGACAATCCAGGGCAACCCAAGACAACAACAAAAACGACCCAAGATCACCCGAAAAACCCAAGATCACCCAGACGACCAAAAAACGACCCAAGATCACCTCAACCAAAAACGACCCAGGATTACCCAAGACGACCCGAAAACGACCCAGGATCACCCAAGACGACCCATAAACGGATCACCCAAGACACCCGAGGATCCCAAAACGACCCAGAACCCAGACGACCCAAAACGACCCAAGAACGACCAAAAACGACCCAAGATCACCCAAAATAACCAAAAAAACGACTCAAAACACCAAAAATTAAGAAAATAAGAAAAGGAAGGAAGAAAAAGACATGACATTTAAGGACGACCAATCCGGGAAGCACACCATTTTACAACGACCCTTGTTTCTCACTCTCTCTCTCTCACACCCCTCCCCCTCTCTTCCCCCCACTCCTCCCCCCCCCCCCCCTCCTTCCTAAACGACCCTTGTCTCTTCTCTTCCCCTCCCCTTCCCTCCCAATGCCCCTCATTCCCCTACCTCCCTTCCTTAACGACCCTTGTCTCTCTCTCTCTCGTCCCTCCCCCCTCCCCTCCCCCTACCAATGTCCCCTTCACCCATCCCCAATGCCCCTTTCCCCCCCCCCCCTACCCCCTCTTCCCCCTACCCCCCTCTTCCCCCTACCCCCCCCCCCTCCTTCGACGAGCCGCTTGTTGACTAAGCTCTGTTCGATGGACAAACACCGCTCGAGCTCAAACAGATCACATCCTCGGTCGCTCTCTGAGGAGGAGGAGTTTTTTTCTCTTTTGTTTTTTGTTTTTGTTTGGTTTTGTCTCTCTCAGGGTGTTATTTTGTTTTTGTTTTTGTTTGTTTTTGTCTCTCTCAGGGCTGTTATCATTTGTTTTTTTTTTTGTTTTGGTTTTTGTTTTTGTCTCTCTCCAGGGCTGTTATTATTTTTTGTTTTTGTTTTTGTTTTGTCTCTCTCAGGGCTGTTATTACTTGTTTTTTGTTTTTTGTTTTGTTTTGTCTCTCTCAGGGCTGTTATCATTTGTTTTTTGTTTTTGTTTTTGTTTTGTCTCTCTCAGGGCTGTTATTATTTGTTTTTTGTTTTTGTTTTTGTTTTGTCTCTCTCAGGGCTGTTATTATTTGTTTTTTGTTTTGGTTTTTTGTTTTGTCTCTCTCAGGGCTGTTATTATTTGTTTTTTGTTTTGTTTTTGTTTTGTCTCTCTCAGGGCTGTTATTATTTGTTTTTTTGGTTTTGGTTTTTGTTTTGTCTCTCTCAGGGCTGTTTATATTGTTTTTTGTTTTTTTTTTGTTTTGTCTCTCTCAGGGCTGTTTTTGTTTTTTGTTTTGGTTTTGGTTTTTGTTCTCTCTTCAGGGCTGTTATTATTTGTTTTTTGTTTTTGTTTTTGTTTTGTCTCTCTCAGGGCTGTTATTATTTGTTTTTTGTTTTTGTTTTGGTTTTGTCTCTCTCAGGCTGTTTGTTTTTTGTTTTTGTTTTTGTTTTGTCTCTCTCAGGGCTGTTTATTTTTTTTGTTTTTGTTTTTGTTTTGTCTCTCTCAGGGCTGTTATTATTTGTTTTTTGTTTTTGTTTTGTTTTGTCTCTCTCAGGGCTGTTATTATTTGTTTTTTTTTTTTGTTTTGGTTTTGTCTCTCTCAGGCTGTTATTCATTTGTTTTTTGTTTTGGTTTTTTGTTTTGTCTCTCTCAGGGCTGTTATTATTTGTTTTTTGTTTTTTGTTTTTGTTTTGTCTCTCTCAGGGCTGTTATCATTTGTTTTTTGTTTTGGTTTTGGTTTTGTCTCTCTCAGGGCTGTTATCATTTGTTTTTTGTTTTTGTTTTGGTTTTGTCTCTCTCAGGGCTGTTATTATTTGTTTTTTGTTTTTGTTTTTGTTTTGTCTCTCTCAGGGCTGTTATTATTTGTTTTTTGTTTTTGTTTTTGTTTTGTCTCTCTCAGGGCTGTTATTATTTGTTTTTTGTTTTTTGGTTTTGTTTTGTCTCTCTCAGGCTGTTATTATTTGTTTTTTTTTTGTTTTGGTTTTGTCTCTCTCAGGGCTGTTATCATTTGTTTTTTGTTTTTGTTTTGGTTTTGTCTCTCTCAGGGCTGTTATTATTTGTTTTTTGTTTTTGTTTTTGTTTTGTCTCTCTCAGGGCTGTTATCATTTGTTTTTTGTTTTTGTTTTGGTTTTGTCTCTCTCAGGGCTGTTTATTTTGTTTTTTGTTTTTGTTTTTGTTTTGTCTCTCTCAGGGCTGTTATTATTTGTTTTTTTTTGTTTTGTTTTTGTTTTTGTCTCTCAGGGCTGTTATTATTTGTTTTTTGTTTTTGTTTTTGTTTTGTCTCTCTCAGGGCTGTTATTATTTGTTTTTTGTTTTTGTTTTTGTTTTGTCTCTCTCAGGGCTGTTATTATTTGTTTTTTGTTTTTGTTTTTGTTTTGGTCCTCTCAGGGCTGTTATTATTTTTTTTTATTTTTGTTTTTGTTTGTCTCTCTCAGGGCTTGTTATTATTTTGTTTTGTTTTGTTTTTTGTTTTGGTTTTGGTTTTGTCTCTCTCAGGGCTGTTATCATTTGTTTTTTTGTTTTGGTTTTGGTTTTGTCTCTCTCAGGGCTGTTATCATTTGTTTTTTGTTTTGGTTTTGGTTTTGTCTCTCTCAGGGCTGTTATCATTTGTTTTTTGTTTTAGTTTTGGTTTTGTCGCCTGTCTCTCTCCGCGTGCAGGGCTGTTATCGTCGCTCTCATGCGTTTTTTCCTTTTTGTTTTTTGTTTTTGTTTTTTTTGGTTTGTCTCTCTCAGGTTTTTTTTTTTTTTTTTTTTTTTTGATTGGTGGTTGTTTATTAAAGGGGTTTGGAAAGTGTTTGTTTTGTGGTTGTCGCTCTCTGAGAAGTGCAGTTTTTTCACCTTTTGTTTTTTTTTGTTTTTGGTTTTGTCTCTCTCAGGGCTGTTATCTTATTGTTTTGATTTTGTTTTTGATTAATTATTAAAGGGGTTTTGTTGTAGTCGCTCTCAGGACGTTTTTTCCCTTTTGTTTTGTTTTTTTGTTTTGGTTTTGGTTTTGTCTCTTTCAGGCTTTTTTGTTTTTTTTGATTGGTGGTTGATTATTTTTGGAAGGAAGTTGTTTTTTGTTTTTTTGTTTTTTGTTTTGGTTTTGTCTCTCTCAGGGCTGCTATCTTATTGTTTTTATTGGTGGTTGATTATTAAAGGGGTTTGGAAGGTGGTGTTTGTGTGTGTGTGGATATACCTGCATCTATGTGAATATGAACACACGCATACATATTTGTACGTACATACTCGCTCTCATATAAACAGACATACGTAACACGTACACAGATATACACACTCACACACAAAGAAAAATACAAGCATGCACTCTTACAAACACAAACATACACACAAAAAGCATACAGATAAACTAAGACAAACACACACATACAAACGCATCAATACACTATAAAATCAGGTTTATTGCACCGCATATTAACAAAAAAAAACTTTAGTAAGAGAGAAAGAGCGAACAAAACAAAGTAGAAAGCGATAAGAAAGAAAGACAAAATGAAATTGGGAAAATCGTGCTTTTAAGAAGACAGACAGTCAGGCAGGCAGTCAGGTAGCTAATCAGTTTGGTAATCAAGCAGTCAGGTACATAATCAGTTAGGCAGGCAGGTAGTCAGTTAGTCAGCCAGACAAACAGGCAGGCAGGTAGGCAGATAGATAGTCAGTCACTTAGGCAGGCAGGTAGGCAGGTAGATAGTCAATCAGTTGGCAGGCAGACAGGTAGTCAGTTAGGCCAGACAAACAGGCAAACAGGTAGCAGTCAGTTAGGGCAGGCAAGTAGTCAGTTAGTCAGCCAGACAGGCAGGCAGGTAGGCAGACAGGCAGGCAGGCAGGTAGGTAGTCAGTTAGTCAGTCAGACGGGCAAGTAGGCAGACAGGTACGCAGGCAGTCAGTGAGTCAATCAGTTAATCACGCAGGTAAGCAGTCCGGTAGTCAGTCACTCATTCAGTTAGACAGTCAGTCGTCAGTCAGTCAGACAACCCGCAAGTCAGACACTCGGTCACTCATTCATTC
The DNA here is from genome assembly GCF_003789085.1 of Penaeus vannamei. NCBI lineage: Eukaryota > Metazoa > Arthropoda > Malacostraca > Decapoda > Penaeidae > Penaeus > Penaeus vannamei. The sequence goes on from NW_020872030.1 coordinate 150,003, forward strand.
ACTCAGTCGCCTCTCCAAGCACCAGTCTACTCCCCCCCCACCCCACCCGCCCCCACCCCCTATCCTACATCCACCCAGTACTTAGCGCTGCGCAGTCCCGCCCCCCCTTCCCCCTTCCCCTATCCCTCTCACCCACCCCTTCCCCTATCCCCTCTACACCCCCCACCTATCCCTCTCCACCCCCCCCCCCTTCCCCTATCCCTCTCTCCCACCCTCCCCACCACCCCCGTCACGGCACCCCAGGCGACTTCCGCGCGCACTTCGTCCCGGAGATGGCGCTTTTGCAGGACTTCTCGGCGACGCGAAGCACCTTCTGGCGACGCGGGTTTGGGAACGCGGGCAGGGAACGCCTCGCTCGTTCTCGGTTCGAGATTGGCTGTTTTTTATTATTGTTTATTATTTTTTTTTTTTTATTGTAGTGTGTTTGTGTGTGCGTGTATGTGTGTGTGTTTGCGTTGTTTTGTGTTGTTGTGTGTGTGTGTGTGTGTGTGTGTTGTGTGTGTGTGTGTGTGTGTGTGTGTGTGTGTGTGTGTGTGTGTGCGTGTGCGTGTGTGTGCGCGCGCGTGTGTGTGTATGTTGGCGTGTCTGTGTGCACAACACACACACACATGCATCAACATCTCTTCCTTTCTTTCCCTTTCTCTTACTTTCTTCATTCTTCCTCTCATTCTCATTTTTGTTCTTTTCTTTTTTTCTTAATCCTACCTCTCATTTTTCTTTACTCTCATTCTCTCTTTCTCTCTTTCTTTCTTCCTCTCTTAATTCTAGCCTTTATATTTCTTTCCTCTCATTCTGTCTTTCTCTCTTTTTTTCTTTCTTAATTCGTTCTTCCATATATTTCTTTTCTTTCACTCTCTCTCTTTCTCTTTCTCTTTCTTTCTTTATTTATTTCTCAATTCTTCCTCCCATTCATTTTTTCTTTCATTCTCTCTTTTTCTTTCTTCCTTTCTTTCTTAATTCTTCCTCCCCTTTATTTCTTTTCTTTCATTCTCTCTCTTTCTCTTTCTTTCTTTCTTAATTATTCCTCCGATGTTTTTTCTTTTCTTTCATTCTCTCTTTCTCTCTTTCCTTTCATTCTCTCTCTTTCTCTTTCTTTCTTTCTTTCTTAATTCTTCCTCCATTTATTCTTTTCTTTCATTCTCTCTCTTCTCTTTCTCTTTCTTTCTTTCTTAATTCTTCCTCCCATTTAATTCTTTTCTTTCATTCTCTTTCTCTTTCTTTCTTTCTTTCTTTCGTAGCGTGTAGATATAATCTTCCTTCGTGTTAATTAAAGACTTTGGTCAACAGAAGATTAGGCTGTGACGTCATCACCAGACTGCCGTGCGTGTTTAGCAGTTCGCTATTTCATTTGCATTTTCTTGCCCCCTGTGTGCGTGTGTGCGTGTGTATGTGTGTGTGAGAGAGTTGCAATGCGTGCGACTGAGTGTGTTCGTGTGTGAGGAGGCGGGAGGGGGAGGGGGAGGTATATTTGTGTGTTTGAATGTGTGCGTTTAGGTGTTTGTGTGTTGTGTTGTGTGTGTGTGTGTGTGTGTGTGTGTGTGTGTGTGTGTGTGTGTGTGTGTGTGTGTGTGTGTGTGTGTGTGTGTGTGTGTGTGTGTGTGTGTGTGTTTGTGAGTTGCAATCGTGCGACTGAGATCTCGTGGGTTGCGTTTATGTTGGTTTGTGCTTGCGTGTGTGTGTGTATGAGTGCGGAGTGTGTTCGTGTGTGAGGAGGGGGAGGGGAGGTATATTTGTGTGTTTGAGTGTGTGCGTTTAGGTTGTTTGTGTGATGTGTGTGTGTGTGTGTGTGTGTGTGTGTGTGTATGTGTGTGTGTGTGTGTGTGCGTGTGTGTGTGTTTAAGTGTTTCAGTGTTTGTGTGAGTTTATGTACGTGTGTATGGATGTATGTGTGTATTTGAGTGTATGCATGCCTTCGTGCGTGCGTGTGTGTTTGAGTTTGTGTGTACACATGTGTGATGAATGTATGACGTGGCTATCTAAATTATCCTTGGTTCTGTGTTGGTTCATGCATGTTTTTTTTTCTTTCTTTTTTTTCTTTTCTTTTATCCAACATCAACATATCCCACCGAGATAATTTCACTGTGCGGATCTAAAAATATCCTCATAATTGCTAGCACATAACACTACATAGATAACTTTCCTATCATGGAACATATCTCCTATAAATGACAACGCATCTTTATCCTCATTTCTCCAATTCCAGTTAAACCAAAATATCCAGTTTTCACAATTATCAAAATAGTTATAATTGCGATTGTGAAACGGGACTATGATAATGCTGATCGTAGTTATAATGATATCATTAGTAATTGTAGTGATAACTGTATTAGTAGCAGTAGATATACTAGGGACAGCAAAGTGTGTTGATAATGATGATAATGAAATAAAGTGATGATAACTGATAATGATGATAATGAAAGAAATGATATTCGATAATGATGATAATGGAAAAAAGGTAATTATAACGGTAGTGCTGAAATAGTTATTATCATTAACAATATAATTACTTTCATTGTTATCACCATTTCCATTATCATCATTTTCATTAGAATTGTTTTTATTATCTTTTTGTATTACGATTGTTTTTCTCATTATGATTATCGTTATTTCTATTATTAAGGTCATCATTGTCATTTTGTTTCATCATCATTATCATAATTGCATTTATTAACACCATCATTATCATTATTTTTGTTACTACTCCCATTATCATTATCATCCACTATTATTATCATTACTATTATCACTATTCTGATAATTGTTATCAGTATCATCATAATCATAACTATTATAGCTATCATTATCATTACTGTTATTGTTATCATTACATTATCCTCTGCATTATTGTCATTATCATTTTCTATCAATATTATTATTATTATCATTATTTTTTATTAATATCATATTCATGATTATCATTATTTTTATTCATTCATATTATCATATTATATTATTATTATTATTATTATTATTATTACTATCAATATACATTTTTTAATCAAAATTATCATAATATTCATTTTCATTATATTTTATTATTATTATTATATTATTATTATTATTATTATTATTATTATTATCATTATATTATTAATTATTATTATCATTTATTATTATATCTATATTATCATCATGATCATTATCATTATCATTCATATTATTATTATCATTATCGTTATTATCATTATCAAACATTATCATTCAACATCGTCATTATCATTATTATCATAATGGTCTCCTTGTTCCTCAGCCCTCTTATCTCTCTCTCTCTCTCTCTCTTCTCTCTCTCTCTCTGTCTCTCTCTCTCCTCTCTCTCTCTCTCTCTCTCTCTCTCTCTCTCTCTCTCTTTCTCCTCATTTTCCCTTTCCATGTTTCTATTCATATCTATTATTTTCCCCTCTCTCTCTTCTTTTTTATTTTCGAAACATTGTATTTTTTTTCTTTCACTTCTTTACATTCATTTTCTCTTCTTTCTCTTCTTTGTCTTTTCTTCTTAATCACAAATCACCCCCCCCCCACCCCACACAACACGCATCTTTGAACCTCCACTATATCCTAAACGCACTCACATATCCCAAATAAAGAAAAGGAGAATAAAATGAGAGGAGACGGGAGGAGGGAGATAGATAGATAGATAGACAGATAGGAGAGAGAGAGAGAGAGAGAGAGAGAAGAGAGAGGAGAGAGAGAGAGAGAGAGAGAGAAGAGAGAGAGAGAGAGAGGAGAGAGAGAGACAGAATAGAGATAGACAGATAGAGACGAGAAAATGAGAGATAGAGAGCAGAGGAAGAGGAAGATAGAGAGATAGAGTGAGAGAAGAGAGAGAGAGAAGAGAGAGAGAGAGAGAGAGAGAGAGGAGAGAGAGGAGAGAGAGAGAGAGAGAGAAGAGAGAGCAGAGAGAGCAGAGATAGAGAGAGAGAGAGAGAGATAGAGAGATGAGAGAGCGGAGAGAGAGAGAGAGAGAGAGAGAGAGAGAGAGCGAGAGAGAGAGAGAGAGAGAGAGAGAGAGAGAGAGAGAGAGAGAAGAGAGAGAGAGAGAGACAGAGAGACAGAGAGAGAGAGAGAGAGAGAAGAGGAGAGAGAGAGAGAGAGAGAGACGAGAGAGAAGAGAGAGAGAGAGAGAGAGAGAGAGAGAGAGAGAGAGAGAAGAGAGAGAAGAGAGAGAGAGAGAGAGAGAGAGAGAGAGAGAGAGAGATGGCAAGAGTCCAGAATCGTTCTCGAGCTCTCCGCCTTTCCCCTTGGAGATCTCACAGCCACCGTAATCTTGAAAATTCCTCCGTTTGCTTCCCTTTCATTCGCCGGGTTTAAACTAGCTCGAACCCTCGGAGATTAAATCCTGTGTTTATTTTCATATCCATTGTTTTCTTTTATTATTATTATTCGTCTTCTTTCTTCTTTCTTTTCTTCTTCTTCTTCTCTT
>NW_020872030.1:176922-179422 GCF_003789085.1 Penaeus vannamei
ATCTATTGTATATACTCTAGATGTACAACATACACATACATACACATATCTACTACATACCTGTACTATATATATATACATAAAATAAATAACATATACACAACGCACACACACCACACCCAAAACAACCCCCGCAACCCAACCACACACACACACACACACCAGCATATTGTATATATACTATTATATTATATATATATATACATATAATTACTATATACACACATAATATCAATATTCTATATATATATATTTATTCATTTAGGTTTATTGAGGGAGGTGCCGAGGGCGGAGCAGTGACGAGCAAGACCGTCGTCTGTGTCCCTGTCTCTCTCTCAGCTTTGTTCTGCTCTACCCCTGCTGTCTGACGAGACATACTTTTATACAGCTATTCCTTGTGAGGACGTATGCTTGCTTGGAAGCGTCAAAAGGGAAAGTAGAGTGAACACCTGCGCATTGCTGAAGGGAGGAAGGCAGCTCGGGTACAAAGGTGCTAAATGGGAGCCATCTGGCCTTGAGTATATTGTATCGCTTGACCACGCAAAAGGCTCGTCCTTATGAAGCTCTGCTAGGCTTCTACAGATGGTTGCTGGTGATCCTTGGTCCCTAAAGTAGTTGCGTGTCAGAGTAACGGCGTGGCGGAAGTTTTGCAGTGAGGTGCAACATTCAGTAGCAAGGAGGTTCATTTTCGTAAGGAGGGTCGCATCGTCTTCAGGGGCTGAAATATGTGTACGAGGCCAGTTAAAGGGCCAAGGAGGAGGATGGTAAGTTACTTCCCAATAACATTTCTAAGATGCCGAAAATGAGTATGTAATAAGAACATTTGTCACAAGAAGGATGATCTGCACACTGTATTAATTACTTAGTTGTTAGGATCGGAGTACCAGTCATATGGGAGAGAACAATTAAGAGCAAGAATTCCATATCATAATTCTGGAGGCTGTCAGACCGAGAAGTCAGTAGACGGAATTGGAGCCTGGCAGCAAGGTCTATGAACTCGCTCGACACAGATCCTGATATTTGCGATGATGACTAAGACGGGCTACCTGTAACAGAAGCGGACGAAATAGTATGGTGTATTTCACGGCTTGGTATTGCCAGTCTTACTACCTACGCGTATCCCTCCTGACATGTGAACACTTGAGATGTTATCCTGTACCTTGGAGCGCGTTCCGTCTTGATCCGCCTATGCGGTCCTTCGCGCCAGACTATTGCACGGCTACCTCGTCTGGATGGAGACCCATGTATCCAGCATCAACAGCGTGCACAGATAAACTGAGTACACGCCAGAACCTGGCTTACGGATGCACAATCCGTTGCATCAACACCTACTGTGCTATAACATGATAATATATAAGTATATTAGTTATATTATAGCCACTGTAGATAATTCTAATTAAATGAATGATTGATAAGGTATTATTACTATTATCATAACGCGATACTAATATATATAGTATATATATATATATATATATTAAATATGTATGCTATATATTAATTTGTTTATTATATATATCTATATATATTCAGTATATATTCATATATACTACTATTAATATCATATTAGTACATCATACTATTCTATAATAGCTCAATAACTATATATATATATAGTATATATATATTGGTATATATATTCATTATATAGGTATATCATATTATATACTATACATCATATAATATATATATACACTAGATATATATATTATATATAATATATATTATATAATATATATATATATATAAATAAAATATATATATTATATATGTATTCTATAATATACCTACCATACACTAAGAATGAATATCATATAATATATATATAATATATATATATATACATAATATATATATATATGATACTATATTTAATATACTATATAATATATTTATATATATATACACATATTCATATATTATATAATATATATAATATATACTATATATACTATATATATATATATATATATTATATATATATATTATATATACATATATGTATATATATACATATAGATATAGTATATATATATATATTATATATATATATCTTTTATATATACTACATACATAATATTATACTATATATATACATACTATTATATTATAGTAATATCTTATATATATATATATGATATATATATATATATATAATATATATATATAGTATTATGTGTGTGTAGTGTGGTTGGGTGTGTCGTGTGTGTGTGTGTGTGTGTAACACATTCGTCCACAACACCACTTACACAGCAATACCATAATATACGACTAAGAGCGTAAAACAGACTGAGTGAAAAAGAACGAGCAGACTAGTCAATAGATAAAAAGAAGAAAGTTAGATAAGAACAAAAAAGCTAAAAGGGAACCGAGACGAGACGAGACAAGAAGCACACCAAAAATGAGGAGGAAGACAAAATCCCCAGACCAGGGGTTGCCGGCGCTGTGAGCAGGAAGGCGGAGGGAGAGAGGAAGTAAGAACAAAGGGGCTGATTGAAGT
>NW_020872030.1:186922-191922 GCF_003789085.1 Penaeus vannamei
GAGAGAGAGAGAGAGGAGAGAGAGAGAAAGGAGAGAGATGACAGAGAAAGAGAGAAAGAGAGAGAGAGGAAGAGAGAAGAGAGAGAGAGAGAGAGAGAGAGAGAGAGAGCCAGAGCCACGAGCAGAAGAGAGAGAAGAAAGAGAGAGAGAGAGAGAATTACAAAATCCACAAGTCTCGTATAAACAATAAAGGGCATCAGAGAAAAATACATATATTCGTGGCAAGCGAAACTGTAAAGCCGCAATAAGTGGAGTCTCTGAACCACAATCTGCAGCACTTCTATGTGTTCAGATATACCGTCATTGTTCCCGAAACTAGGATCAGTATCGTCGATGGGCTTAGCCTGTCTTGGTCTTTTTCAAACTTTTTTTGTTATTCTATTTATTTTACATTTATGTTATTTTTGACGTGTCCTTCGTACTTTCTTTCTTTTCATTTTTCTTTTTTTCATTTTTCTTTCTTTTTTCCTTTTATTTCTATTTCTTCTTATCTTCTTTTTTCTTTCCCATGTAGGCTTTACCTACGGATTTTATTTATCTTTCAGGTCTAGTCGCTTTGTGCCGTTAATTATTCCCTACACAAGACAAAAACCTTTTAAATATGAAAAAAATCATCATCGTTTTGAAAACATGGGTTTAAGCTTCCCATAAGCTACAATTGAGGATTGTTAGCATAAGCATTGTTTCTATGCCCTTTATTTTCTATTGCTGTTGCTCTTCTTTTTTTCCCATTCTCTTCTCTCTCTCTTTCGTATATATTTCAGAGAGCTTTGGATGAATTTATTTTGGTTTTAGGAACTTCTTGGTATTCATGTAAAGTAAGCTCAGGAAGGTATAACACACAGCATGGTCTGTGCGGCCACATTCACTGCTCAACATTTAATATCATTTCCATATGTCAGGCATTCGGTGCGCACACAAATCCCAACATAACCCATGCCAGTGTAGGCTGATGCTTGATTACACAGAACAGATGTAGACATGTAAGCATAGAGAACATACACTACAATATGAAGCTTAGATACACACGTATATTTGCATGCAACACATTTGCACACCACACACACGACACACACAGCACACACAACACACACATCCACACACACACACCACAACAGGCCACCACACGACGATCACACACACACACACTTACACAAGCACACACAATCCAAAATAGACACACCTCCACGACACTTAACAAACACAACGTATCGCACAAACACGACACATTAACACACCACACATCAATCACTTGCACAAGCACACACAAACATAGACAACACGCTTAACGCAACACACACACAACATCTGCACGTACATACACACACAACCAAACAACAACAACAAGTGAGTCAGAGAAGGTGAAAGAGTGAAAATTCAACAGAGAAGGGGGGGGGGAAGCGGGACGGGAGAAGGGAAGAGGAGTGCATGGGGGGAGGAGATCCACCAGAGAGATAGTGAAGAAGTAGATACGATAGATAGAAGAGAAGACAGACAGCAAAGAGAGAGAGGGAGAGAGAGAAGAGAGGAGAGAAGAGAGAGAGAGAGAGAGAGAGAGAGAAGAGAGAGGAGAGAGAGAGAGAGAGACAAAGAGAGACAGGAGAGAGAGAGAGGAGAAAGAGTTGAGAGAGAAGAGAGAGAGAGAGAGAGAGAGGGAGAGAGAAAGAGAGAGAGAGGAGGAGAGAAGAGAGGAGAGAGAGACGAGAGAGAGAGAGACAGACAGACAGGAGAGAAACAGAACGACGACCAGACAGACAAAGAGAGAGAGAGGAAAGAGAAGAGAGAGAGAGAGAGAGAGGGAGAGAGCAGAGAGAGAGAGAAGAGAGAGAGAGAGAGAGAGAGAGAGAGAGAGAGGAGAGAGAAGAGGAGAGAGAGAGACAGGAGAGAACAGGAAGACAGACAGGACAGACAAGAGAGGATCAGAGAGAGAGAGAGAGAGATGAGAGGAGAGGAGAGGGGAGAGAGAGAGGAGAGGAGAGGAGGAGGAGAGAGAGAGAGAGAGAGAGAGAGAGAGAGAGAAGAGAGAGAGAGAGCAGACAGACAGAAGAGAGAAACAGCACAGACAGACAGACAGACAAAGAGAGAGAGAGAGAAAGAGAAAGAGGGAGAAGAGAGAGCGAAGAGAAGAGAGAGAGAGAGAGAGAGAGAGAGAGAGAGAGAGAGAGACGAGAGAAAGAGAGAGAGAAGAGAGGAGAGAGAGGAGGGAGAGGAGAGAGAGAGGACAGGACAGACAGACAGACAAAGAGAGAGGAGAGAAAGGGAAGGACAGACATACGACCAGACAAAGAGAAGAGAGGAGAGAGAGAGAGAGAGAAAGAGGGGAGAAGAGGAGAGCAGAGACAAAGAGAGAGAGAGAGGAGAGACAGAGACAGAGAGAAAGAAGAGAGAGAGAGAGAGAGAGAGAGGAGAGAGAGAGAGAGAGAGAGAGACAGAGAGAGAGGAGAGAGGAGGAGTTTGCACGTGCAATGAGAAGATCCACCAAGGATATTGCTACCATTCTGCCGTTTTTTGATGGCGGCGTTTAACAAATCCTCTCCCTTCTGCGTCTCTCAGCGCGCATTTCGGCTCCGCGGCGGAATATCAGGGCGAGGTTGGCAGAGGGGGATGAGGGGAAAGGGAGAAGGGAGATGAGGGGGAAAGGGAGAAGGAGAAATGAGGGGAAAGGGAGAAAAGGAGATTGAGGGGGGGAAAGGAGATGAGGGGATAGAAGATGGAGATGAGCGTAAAGGTACACAAAAAAAAACGGAGGAGACAGACGAGTAGAGAAAAGTGTGAACTGGATACGGAAAGAGGGGAAATGAGGGGTTAAAGGAGAAAGGAGATGAAGGGAGAGAGAGAGAGGGAGTAGAGAGACGAGAGAGAGAGAGAGAGAGGAGAGAGAGAGAGAGAGAGAGAGAGAGAGAGAGAGAGAGAGAGAGAGAGAGAGAGAGAGAGAGAGAAAGGGGGAGAGAGGAGGCGAGAGAAAACAGAAGAGAGAAAAAGACGAAGAAGACGAAGAAGAAATTAAGAAGAGAGAGAGAGAAATGGGTAGATAGATTAGGTAGCAAAAGCAAGATAGTAGAGACAGACAGAATAGATAGATAGAAGGAGAGAGGAGAGCTGGTGTGAGTGAGTTTAAGTCAGAGAAACAGCAGAGAGAGAGAGAGAGAGAGAGAGGAGAGGAGAGAGAGAGAGAGAGAGAGAGAAGAGAGAAGAGAAGAGAGATTTAGACGAGAGAGAAGAGGAGAAGAGAGAGAAGAGAGAGAGAGAAGAGAAAGAAGAAGAAGAAGAAGAGAAGAAGAAGAGAAGAAGAAAAAGGAGAGCAAGATTACGGGCGGAACAAATTGAAAAATCCCGCCGCCAGAGGTGGCCATCAGCGATCTTAATCAGAGTTGCCAACGAGCATTTTAACCGAAGGCCTGGAGCACTACGACTAACACGTCTTGATGAAAAAAGAGAGTAAAAAAGAAAAAAACAAGAAGAAAAAAGAAGGAAGAAGAAGAAGAAGAAGAAGTAAAACTGAAATGGACGTTCGTGTGTTCGTGCGTTCGTGGCTCTGCGGCGTTTTTCTGACTAAGCTTTGATGAGGTGCGGGGTCGTGAGGATGCGTGGCAACGCGGGACGACCCTATCACGTTGGGCACTTGTGTTTGGTGGGGTGGGTGCCAGGGTTTCGGTTTGGGGGGGACGGGGGTGTAGGGGTGGGAGGGTGGGGTTCGGTGGCGCCGTGGGGGTGGGTGGGGGTGCCGGGTTTAGGTGGGGGTGGGGGGTTATTGGGGGTGGGGGGAATTGGGGGTATAGGGGAGAAGGTGGGGCGGGTGTAGCGTTAGGATTTTTTTTTGAGTGGGTTTGGTAATACCACACACATACACGCACATAACAACACACACACACAGACGTACACACACGTACAGCACAGACACAGACCACACACACACACACACGTACACATTCAAAACACACACAACACACACCGATGCACGCACACAAGAAAGGCCTATGTAGTGAGGGGAAGGGTACGTGCTTCAGAACACTGTAGGGGAACGTGGTTAGAAATACAGTATATAGGGGTATACTTGCTCTGAAACACTGGAAGGGGAGGGTAAGTGTTTTTAAAAAATTATTGTGAATGCATTTTACCTTGAAACCACATTTAGGAAAGTGAGCGCTATAATGATTATGTACGAAATCCCACACAAAATATTCATCACAAGGCAAAATATTGTCTTCATAAGGTTTCATGAAGTTTTCTAAAGAATTCCTGCTTGATATAAACTGCAAAGTCAAGACGAAACCTTATCATAATTCTATCAATTGAATATATATCTTGGACTATGATATCGTTCATGTTATCCACACCTGTTCATGATATCCACACCTGTTTCATCAAACATATCCACACCTGTTCATTGATATCCACACCTGTTCATGATATCCAACTCCTGTTCATGATATCCATACCTGTTCATTGATATCCACACCATGTTCATGATATCCACACTGTCGCCATGATATCGCACACCTGTTCATGATATCCGCACACTGTTCATAGATATCCTACGAACCCTGTTCATGATATCCAACTCCTGTTCATGATATCCACACCTGTTCATGATATCCGCACACACTGTTTCATGATATCCACACCTGTTCATGATATCCACTCCTGTTCATGATATCCACACCTGTTCATGATACACACACTGTTCAATGAATATCCATACCTGTTCATGATATCCACCACCGGGTTCATAGAATTATCCACAGCCTGTCCATGATATCCACACCTGTTCATGAATAATCCACACCTGTTACATGATATCAGCACCTAGTCATGATATCCACACCTGATCCATGATATCCACACCTGTCCGATGATATCCACACCTGTTCAATGATATCCACACCTGTTTCATGATATCCACACCTGTTCATGATAATCCACTCTGTTGCAATGATATCCACACTCTGTTCAATTGATATCCATCACGCTGTCCTGATATCCACACCTGTTCATGATAT
>NW_020872030.1:196922-207625 GCF_003789085.1 Penaeus vannamei
GATCTTCTTGAACACTTTAATTAACTTTTTTTTTTTATAATATCTCTCCTTTCTTTCTGATTCTAATTTGTTTATTATTATATTCATTTGCTTATCTATCCATTTGCTTCTTCACTTATCTCTTTGTTTACTCCTATCCATTCATTTACTCTTTTTTATCATTTAATTTATCATTTTTTATTACCTTAGGTGTTTACTCACCTATCCATTCATTTACTCTTTTTTTCTTTTATTTTTATTTATTTTTTTATTTCTCTAACGTGACCTGCCTTTTCTCCCAAAGAAAAAAAATGAAAATCTGTTCATGGCAAGAATCCCGCTTAAAGTCTTATCTAAGTCTTCCTCCCCTCTTTTTCGAAAATCGTGGTTGCCAACTCTGCTTCGAAAAAAAAGTAAAAAAAAGTTAAAAAGTAAAAAAAAAGTAAAAAAAAAAAAAAAAAAAAAAAAATCATGTTAGCAAAATCGTAAAATAAAAGCAAAAATACGAATGAATAAAAAAAGAAAAAAAGCAAATCCTAGTTGGTTTGAAAATAGTGGTTTTGAGAAAGAAAAGAAAAGAAAAGAATAACAAATTAAGATGAAGAAAAAAAAAAAGAAAGAAAAATGTAAAGTCGTGAATATTCATATTTTTTGGGATAAATATTGTCGGCTCTATCAACTTGAGTTACAAAAATACTTGTGAAAGAAAGAACTCGTGGATTTTTGAGAAAGACTTTTATGAGTTTGTAAAATAAATGAAGAAAAATCAAAAGCCGTTTTCAGGTTAGTAATTTTTGGTATTTTTCCGTTTAGTGTACGAGCATTTGTCTTACGTACACACACACGTACACACGGCAGCAAGCAACATTTTTCTTGTCATTCGCGTGTATTACTGTAGATAACACAACACACACAACACACGAACACATCAGACACAAACACAACACATCACAGACGCAACACACACACATACACACACACAACATACTACACTTACATTTACACACACACACGCACACATACAGACGGCAAACATACACACAAACCCAAAAAAACAAAAACACACACATAGTTTCAAGTTCAGAATGTCAGAATCCGTCACTAACCCTCCCCCCCCCCCCCACCACCACATTTTTTAAAATCTTTTCAACAGATAGATAGGATAGAATAATTAAGCNACACAGACACAATCAGACAGCACATGGCACACCAAAACAGCACACACACACATACTTACACTACACTTACACACACAAACCCGGTAACGGTTGGAACCAACACCCACACACACACACACACACTTACACTTACACTTACACCACACACACACACACACATAAAGACGCAAGACATACACACAAACAAAAATAAACAAAACACAGAGTCACATAGTTGTAGGTTCAGAATATCAGAATCCGTCAGCTGAAAACCATAATGAATGAACGTTAACAATTCGAAATTTACTTGCAGGCGCATAGACCCCACGGGGCCGCACGCGGTAGAGTCCGCCACAACTATATGCTTTATTTTTTTGACAAACTATATAAGATAGAAATAAAGAAATAAAAACGATTTTTTTTTCCTTTTTTTCTCTCGGTTTGCCAGGCACCACCACTTTTTAAGATCTTTTAAGCAGATTTATAAGATAGAAGAAACTATTTTTTTTGCCTTTTTTTCTCTCGTTTCGCAGCAGCCAAGAACCAAATCTCGGTGTTCCTTGTTCAAATGTCTTTCTCGACTTCGCTAGGCCTGTCGCCACCGGACCTCCCCTCCCCCCTGCTTCCCTGTACCACCCTCTCTCCCCATCTTGGCGATACCCCCCCCTCTCTCTCCTACCTTGGGTGACGACCCCGCTTCCCCTTCCCCCACCCCCAACGATATCGTATCCGCTAAAAGATATACCTACTCCCCCCCCAGCCCCTAAACAATCAGCGACACCCCTCCGCCCTTACCCCTAGTGATACCCTTCTACTGCCCGCCCCCCTATAGTCCAATGATACCCCCCCCACCCTCCTATCTCATCCACACCCCCTTCCCTTAACCCCATCGAAACCCTCCCCCCCTACCCCATGGTAAAACCCTTTCCCTTACCCCCCCTACCCGCTTAAAACCGCTTCCCCGCTTCCCGCCCTACCCCCAGCAATACCCTTCTTACCCCAATGATTCAGCCCGCCAGCCGCCCACACCCGCCCACGCCCACGCCCGCCCGCCACCGGCACTATCCAATGGACCCCCACGATCTCCCATCCAATTATAGACGGTTCGCTCTTCTGCATATTTTTCTTCTCTTTTCGCAACCCTTTCTTCTTTTTTTTAACGTTTTTCCCCTCTTCTTTTTTTTTCAATAGCGTTTTCTGACCGCTACTTTTGCTTTTTTTTTGGTTTTGTTTTCATTTTCTTCCCTACTTTCTTTTTTTCTTCCCCTCTTCTCTCTCATGCTGTCCTTCTTCTTTCTCGCTCCCTTCTTTTTCTCAACCTCTCTTTTTCTCTCTCTCTCTTTCTAGACCCCCCCACCCCCCCACTCACTTCTCTCTCTCTCTCATCCCTCCCTCCCTCCCTCTCCTCTCTCTCTCTTTCTGACTCTTCTTTATACACACACACACACACACAGACACATCACACACACACAACACATACACACACACACACACACACACACACACACACACACACACAACACACACAACACACACACAGCACACACCACATATATATAATATATATATATATATTATATATATATATATATATACATATATATATGTATATATATTATTTTATTTTTTATTTATGTATAGTATATATATTATATTATATATATATATATACATATATATATATATATGTTATATATATATAATATATATATATATATATATATATATAAATATAAATATAAATATATATATATAATAAATATATATATATATATATATATATATATATATATATATATATATATATATATATATATATATATATATATAACTTTCTGTCTACATCATGCATCTCTCTCTTTCCCCTCCCTTAAACTTTATGTATGAAATGTTGTCCCCGTGTAGTGGTCTTTCGTTTTATAATATAAATGTTACTATGAATTCATATCAAGAGGTGTTAACTTCTGGTAAGATACTAAATCCTATTAGCATCCTAAAAGTTTAAAATGCTTAAAAGAAGTTATAAAGCGAGTAATGAAATATGTAGCGAGGATATGACAATATTTTGGACTTTTTCTTTTCTTTCTTAAAAGTAAAGATATGCAGGTAAAATATATTCATAGTATATTCGGAGTTGTGGAGGGCGATGGTTTCCTGCTAGGAGGTGGGGTATGGTGGGGGTAGGGGATTGAAGAGGGGGGAGGGGGTATCGCCATGGATTTAAATTCTCGGCGAAAATCCGACGATTCTAACATCTCTCTTCCGTATCCTTGTAAGTAATCTTCATTATATTTCTTATGGTCATAATTAGTCCTGAGATAAGGGTTCCTGCAGTTAGTGAACGACGCTACTTCTCAACACAAACATGCAAATGAACTTCTACCTCCTCCTGTTCACTACACTGTTCAACCTCGACACGTCACTCTACTGTTGGAGAAAAAAATGCACAACAAGGTCTATGCATCACTGGTCTTTGCTGAGGATACCGACGGAAAATAGAAATAAGGACCACACCAGCCAGTGAATATTCCATGAACCATCAGTGTGACTTGTAGAGTTTGGTTATTCCCCCCGACGGGCAGGAGGTGAGGGAGGCATCGATCGCGTCTGTCTGTCTGTCTGTAGCTGTTTTTGCTTACCTCTTTGACATGTCCTGGGAAAGTCGTGTATGGATTCTCTTCATTGATGTGGCGATGACCAGAGCCTTATGTAATATGGACATCAGAGAGAGTGGAAGAGAGAGAAAGAGAGAGAGAGAGAGAGAGAGAGAGAGAGAGAGAGAGAGAGAGAGAGAGAGAGAGAGAGAGAGAGAGAGAGAGAGAGAGAGAGAGAGAGAGATATGAAAGGGAGAACAGAATGAGAGAGAGAGAGAGAGAGAGAGAGAGAGAGAGAGAGAGAGAGAGAGAGAGAGAGAGAGAGGAGAGAGAGAGAGAGAGAGAGAGAGAAGAGAAGAGAGAGAAGAGAGAGGAGAGACAGAGAGAGAGAGAGAGAGAGAGAGAGAGAGAGAGAGAGAGAGAGTGAAAAGGAAAAGGAGAGGAGGCAGAGGGAGAGTCAGAAAGAGAGAGGAAGAGGGAGACACAGAGTTAGATAGAAAGATAGATAGATGGGTAGATAGATAAATGGATGGATAGATAGATAGCGAGAGGATAGAGAAAGAGAGAGAGCTTGACATCTGAAAGCTGAACCAAATATTCTGATATTGAATCCACACATTTTTTTTATTTTGCAAATTAGTAAATAAACATCGTAAGCAAACGATATTAAAGGAAAGCATAGACATGGTATCATATTCTTGCAGTTAGAAATGTAGGAGGCATAATGCAGCTTCTTGAAGTTTTCCAGGAATAGTAAGAATATATGTCTCTCACGCTCTCACTCACTATATGTGTCTTATTGTCTGGATGCGTGTCTGTCTGTCTGTCTGTCTATCTCTTTATCCTCTATTTGCCATTCTCTGTTATCTCCAACCTCCTCTCTTTCTCTTTCCCATTTTCTCTCTGTTCTGTCTCTCCATCTTCACTCCCCGCTTTCTCTCTTTCTCTTCTCCATCTTCTTCCCTTTCTGTTTTCTGTCCTGTCTTTCTGTCTGTCTGTCTATCTGTCAGCCTGCCTAACTCTTCCTGCTTCTCTATCTCCCTTCCTTCTTATCTCTCCACACCCCCTTTCTCTCTCTCGCTCGCATATACACACTAGGCAAATATAGGTCTCGTGTAATGAATAATGCCTATACATAAAATGAATATATTCATGAATACAAAGATCCTATACCCGTTTTATATCCGAATCAGAATACATATGACTTATGTAGTAAGAATGGGAGATATTCTTGTATTACAGCTATGAATATTTCTTGGGGAGGTAATCTTATGTATCTCCAAAAGGAAAGGAGAAGAGTCTATAGAATCATAATATGACAACGGATACAGGAGGGTCGTTGTTGTTTATGTGTCCGACTGTGGGACACTGTATGAAGATATTATTCAACTTCATATGATTTAAACTGAGGAAGGAGGAAAATTAATCTGTAACAAATTTACACATATCCGAATGCATGTATCCGAAGAGCGCGCGCAAGCACACACACACACAACACACACAACACACCATACACACAAACGCAACACGCACACATATACAAACAACGCACCGACACAACATACACACATAACACACGCACACACAAACAATACACAAACACACAAATAGATACACAAAAAGACACACATGCATATATATCTCTATCTATATATATATCTAAACACATAAACATATGCGCATATACATATGAGAGAGAGAGAGAGAGAGAGAGAGAGAGAGAGAGAGAGAGAGAGAGAGAGGAGGAGAGAGAGAGAGAGAGAGAGAGAGAGAGAGAGAGAGAGAGAGAGAGAGAGGAGAGAGTGAAGACGAGAGACAGACCGAGCTAACCGAGCGACAAGCATCGAGAGACAGAGATAGGGCAATCTCTCTCTCCTCTCTCTCTCTCTCTCTCTCTCTCTCTCTCTCTCTCTCTCTCTCTCTCTCTCTCTCTCTCTATTATATATATATAAATATATATATATATATATATATATATATATATATATTTATACACCACCCACACAGCAGCACACACGTCACACACACACACACACAACACCACATAAACACAAACGCACACGCCACCACAATAACAAAACAACGCACAAGCAAGGACACACAAATAACAAAACACAAACGTCAACGGCACACACAAACAGAATAAAACAAACACACAATAGATACAACAAAAAACAGCACATGGCATAATTATATCTATATCTATCTATATATCTAAGCCACAAAGCATATGCACATATACATATGAGAGAGAGAGAGAGAAAGAGAGAAGAGAGAGGAGAGAGAGAGGAGAGAGAGAGAGAGAGGAGAGAGAGAGAGAGAGAGAGGAGAGAGAAGAGAGAGACTGAGAGAGAGAGAGAAAAGAGAGAGAGAGAGAGAGGGGGAGAGGGAGGAGAGAGAGAGAGTGAAAGCAGAGAGCTAACCCGGGAGTGAGGGGGTCGACAGCAATCGAGAGTCCAGAGATAGGGCAAATCTCTCTCTCTCGTCTCTCTCTTCTGTCTTTCTTCTCTCTCCTCTCCATTCTCCTCTCTCTCCATCTTTCTCTTCTCCTCTCTTCTCTCTTTCTCTCTCTCTCTCTTTCTCTCTCTCTCCCTCCTCTTTCTCTCTCTCTCCTCTTCTCTCGTCACTTCTCTCTCCATCCTCTTTTCTCTCTCTCTCTCATCTTTCTCTCTCATCTCACTCTCTCTCTCATCTTCTCGTCCTTCCTCATCGCTCATCTCTCTCTCTCTCTCTCTCCGTCTTTCTCTCTCCCTCTTCTCTCTCTCTCCTCTCGTCCTCCTCACTCTCCTCTCTCTCCCTCTCGCTTTCCATCTCTCTCCTCATTTCTCCACCTCCTTCCCTCATTCTCTCTCTCTTCTCCTCCTCCTCTCCCTCTCTCTCTCCCGTCCTCTCTCTCTCCTCTCTCACGGTCCCTTCCCCCTGCTCGTCTCCTCCTTCTCGTCCTCTCCCTCTCTCTTTCCTTCGGCGCGGTCCTTCTCTTCTCTCTCTCTCCTCTCTCTCTCTCTCTCTCTCTCGTCTCCTCTCTCCTCCTCTTTCTCTCTTTCTCTTCTCCTCAATCTCTCATCTCTCTCTCTTTCTCTCTTCATCTCTCTCTCTCTCTCTTCATCATCTCTTCTCATCTCTCTTTCTCTCCTCTCTCTCCTCTTTCTCTGTCCGACCCATCTCTCTCTATCTCTTCTCTCTTCTCTTTATTCCGAGTTCTTCTCTCTCCTCTCTCGCTCTTCTCATCCTCCTCTCCTCATCTCGTCTCTCTTCTCTCTCTCTCTTCTCTATTCTCCTCTTTCTCTCTTCTCTCTCCTCTCTCCTCAATTCCTTCTAGTCTCGACTTCCACTCACTTCTCTCTCCTCTCTCTCCCCTCGTCTCTTCGTCATTCTCTCCTTCTCATCCCGTCTTCTCCTCTCCCGATTCTCCCCCCTCCCACGTCTCTCCTCTCATACTCGCCGCTCTGCTCCCTCCTCTCTACTCTCTCCCTATATCTCTCGTTCGTAGTCTTCGACTCTTCTCTCTTCTCTCTCTCTCTCTCTCCGGCCACTTCTGTCTCCTCTCGTCTCTCTCCCTCCCTCTCGCTCGCTCTTCTCTCAACACGTCGGATTCCGTCTTCTCTCGTCTCCTCATCCTGCTCTCCGTCCTTCGTTCTCTCCTCGTCTCCCTGTCTCTCATCTCTGCGGGGGGGGGTGGACAGGGAGATCTCCAGGGAGATGAATGGCACTCAGAGATACGCCGGGGAAAGAGGGCAAGTGCACACGAGAGGAAAAGAAGGAGGGAGGGTAGAAGGAGAGGAAGGAGAGGAAGGTGTTTCTGTCTCGTTCCCCTTGCATCACCCATTCGAGGGTCGTAAAAGCGCTCGCAGCACCGCTCGCTGCATTCTGCTCCGCCTGCCATATCCTCGTCTCCTGCCACCGAACTCTCTCGTGTTCAGTCAAACATCGCAAGACCTCGGGCCTTTCAAAGGGTGAGGAATCTATTGTCGCGGTTTGTCGGGTACCGAATCTACCGCTCAGCTCGCTATCTCCCGGGTCGTCTGTCTATCTTTCTTCATCTCATCACCAGTCTCTCGACTCATCTTCGGCGACTCGTCGGGTGCTCTCGACAAAGGGCACTCCGTTCAGATCTCTTCACCTTTTCTACTCCGCTCCATCTCTCACAGTGTCTCGTCACCCTTCTCATCCTCTCTCCTTCCCTCACTAGTCTCTCGGCTCATCCTCTTCCCCGAGGAGGAGAGAGGAACTTGGGGAATGGGACAACGGGAAAGGGGGAGAGGAAGAGGAGCAGATAGAGCGAGAGGATGCGCGAGAGAGGAAGATAAGGGGAAGGAAAAGATGTGGGAGAGGAGTTGCGAAGAGAGGGGAAAGAAGTATTGAGGGCACAATAATTCTAGAAAGATCCGTTCAAGAGAAGGAAGGAGAGGAGAGGAGAGAGGCAGAGGAGAGGAGGGCGAGGGGGAGGGGACGGGAGTGGGAGGAGGCGGGTTACCAGCCGAGTTCTCCGTTTTCAATCTCGTCTGCTCTCACTCCGACTTTCTCCTCTCGCTCCTCTCTGTCGTCCTCTCGCCGCTCATCCCTTCTCTCTCTCTCTACATAATTAATATATATATATAATATAATACACACACACCACACACACAACACCACACACAACACACAAACACACACACACAACACACACACCACACACACACACACACACACACACACACACATATATATGTACTATATATATATATATATATATATATATATATATATATATATATATATATATATATATATATATATATACGCGCGCACGTGTATGTATTACAATACTAATAAATATGCGCGTATGAACTGACTGACAAATCACACAAAAGAAAAAGAGAGAATAAACGAGAAAGACAAAAAGGAAAAAACAGGAAGAGCGAAGAGAGACTCATGCCTATATCATATATGCTCAGAGTCTCGAGATGCAAAGGCTGGACCGCACTGAATGCCCACGTTCGAAACCCTTTATTCCTCTAATGGACACGTGGCTTCGTGTGTTGTGCAGCCGTCGGGAGAGTGTTCGGGTGAGGGGAGAGGGAAGAGGGGAGGGGGAGAGCAACCGGCTTGTTGCAAGGAGAAAGGGAAGGGAGAAAGGGTTAAGGGAGGGGAAGGGGAGGGGGAAAAGGGGAATAGCTTGTATTAGGGGAAAGGGGAGGGGAATAAATTGAAAGGAGGAAAGGAGGGGGAATAAATGAAGTATTGGAAGCAGTAGGAAAAGGGGAGTGCGCACGGGCAGCTGGGGGTAAGGGGGGCTGAAGAGGGGAGAAATTACCTAATTTATATGAGAAGAAAGAGGGGAAAATGACCTGTGAAGGCGAAAAGGGGGAGGGAAAATAAGGGGGAGGGAAAATAACCTGTTAATGGTAAGGGGGAGGGGAGAAGTTACCGCTAGAGGAAGAGGTTAGGTTAAGGGGGAAAATGTCTGTTTAAGGAGGGAGGGAGAAGGAAACAGCCGTGATAAAAAGGGGAAAAGGGAGGTGAAATTAACAGGCAGAGGAACAAGGAGGAGAAACTGCATGTCGAGAAAGAGAGAGAAGGAGAAAGAAAAGAAAGAGAGAGAGAAGAGAGAGAGAGAGAGAGACGAGATGGAAGACGAGAGAGAGAGAGAGAGAGAGAGAGAGAGAGAGGAGAAGAGAGACCGAGAGAAGAGAAGAGAGAGAGCGAGAGAGAGAGACGAGAGAAGAGAGAGAGCAGAGAGAGAGAGAGAAGGAGAGAGAAAAAAGAGAGAATAAGAAGAGAAAGAGAGAGAGAGAGAGAGAAGAGAGAGAAAGAGAGGAATGAATTAGAGGAGAGAGAGAGGGGAGGAGGAGAGGAGAAAGCAGGGAGGAAAATGGCTCGCACTAAGTAGAGACGAAGCTGCGAGTGCCAGACAGCGATACGGGAGGCGGCGAGAGGGGAGTGCCACCCCAGGGTAATGGCACTGTGGCTGCAGCGACGAGCGTGTTGCAGCTGGAACGCGAATGATGGTCCAAGGAGGAATTCGAGAAAAAGGATCAGCCAGAGATAAAAGATAGGGGGGGGGGTGGACGGGAGACGAGGGAGATGATGGAGAGAAGGGGCAAGAGGGAAGCAAGAGAGGAAGGGGGGAGAGAGAAGGAGAGGGAGAGGGAGAGGAAGGAGGGATGGGCAAGGGAAAGGGGAAAGAAGAGGAGCAGATAACGAGAGGCGAAGAGAGGAGATAAGGGAAGGAAAAAAGAGTGGGAGAAGGAATGGAAAGAGGGGGAAAGAAGTATCGTGGGAAAATAGAAGATGAGAAAGAGAGGAAGGAGAGGAAGGAGAGGAGAGGAGGGGGAGGGGGAGGGACGGGAGTGGGAGGAGCGGAAAAAGAAGAAGTTAGGAGATAGAGAAAAGGATTTGGTAATGAGGCAAAGAACTCGGAAGGTAATGAGGTGAAAAGTGTAGGAAGGAATAAAAAAAGAAAGAATTGGAAAAAGTGACACGGCAAAAAGGCTGATTCAGAATTCGTGAGAGAAAAACGAGGACATTCAAAGAGAATTTGGAAGGTCAGGGAATCAAGAAAAGGAGGAGGAGGAGAGAGAAATAAAGATAATAGATGGGATATAACGAGATTGCTACATGCACAACGGATATTTTTGCTTATGCCCATATTTGGTCATCTATCTTTCCATCTATTTATACATATACACATACATACATGCAGACTTTCACACACACACACACAGACAGGAGAGAGAGCAGAACGAGAGAGAAAGCGAGAGAGAGAGACAGAGAGAGAGAGAGAGAGAGAGATGACTGAGAGAGAGAGAGAGAGAGAGACGACGAGAGCGAACGAGAGAGAGAAAGAGAGAGAAGAGAGAGAGAGAGAAGACACCTACACCACCACAGACAGATAGATTAGATAGTCCAAAAGACAGGCATGAGAAAGCACGAGGCACTCCATAAGAGAAGCAGAAGAGAGAAGACAAAGAACGAGAGAAAAAATCCCCAAAAA
>NW_020872031.1:2759-14456 GCF_003789085.1 Penaeus vannamei
GGTGGGGGGTGGGGGGTTGGGGGGGGTTATATTAGGGGGGGAGGGAAAAGGTGTTGGGGTGGGGAAGGGAAGGGAAATAAGGGAGGGAGGGAAGGGACGGACGAGGAAAGGGAGGGGAGGGAATGTAGGAGATGAGGGAAAGCTCACACGGAAGGAGAGGAGAGAGAGAGAGAGAGATGGAGAGAGAGAGAGAGAAGAGAGAGAGAGAGAGAGAGAGAGAGAGAAGAGAGAGAGAGAGAGAATTGAGAGAGAGAAGTAGGAAAGAGAGAGAGAGAGATGAAAGAAAGAGTAGAGAGATGAGGGAGAGATGAATGAAGAGAGAAGAAAGAGAGAGAGAGAGAGAGAGAGAGAGAGAGAGAGAGAGAGAGAGAGAGAGAGAGAGAGAGAGAGATGAAAGAAATAGAAAAGGAAGAAAAGAGAAGAGGAAGAGAGAGAGAGAGAGAGAGAGAAGAGAGAGAGAAGAGATAGAGACGGTAAAGAATAAGAATAGAAAGAAAGAGGAAGAGAAGAGAGAGATTGAGAGAGAGAAGCACGAGAGATGGAGAGAGAGAGAGAGGGTTAGAGAGAGAGAAAGCAAAGAAAGAAGGAAAGAAAGAAGAGAGAGAGAGAGAGAGAGAGATGAGAGAGAGAGAGAAGAAGAGAGAGAGAGAGAGAGAGAGAAAGAAAAGAAAAGAAGAGAGAGAGAAAAGATTTAAGAAAGAGAGAGAGAGAGAGAGAGGGTAGAAAGAGGTGAAAACGATTATTTTAAAATTAATGAATAATGCTTCAGACGGTTTAGGTCCAAACATTCAGTAATGTAATAACATATGATTCATTCGACCCGACGTCACTCACCATAATCCTGGGCAAAAGGGGGAGAGAAAGAGGGGAGAGAAAGGGGGGGGGGGTTAAAAGAGGGGAGAGAAAGAGGGGAGAAAACGAGGGGAAAAGGTAGAAATGAAGGGAATAAACATAGGGAGAAAAAGAGGGGAGAGAGAAAGAGGGAAAAGGAAGAAGGGACAGAAAGAGGGGAAGAAAAAAGAGAGGGAAAATAAAAGAAGGGAGAAAAAGAGCAGGCCAGAAAGGTGAGTAAATGCAGGGTGGAAGAGAAAAGGGGAGAGAAAGAGAGTGAGAAAAAAAGAGAAGAGAGAAAGATGATAAGAATACTCTCCTATTTATTGCAATAACCAAAGAATTAATGGAGACATAACTACATCATTTCTATAATCAAATCAACCCACAAACAAACAGACAAGGAAAGAAACACATAAACCACCGAATCAAAATCACAAAATTAAATAAAACATTTCCTTGAATCGAAGCGAAGGTTGTTATCGCCTCCCAATCTCATTAATATTTTAATTCTCTCACAAAACACTCGTCATACATTTTCTTTTAAACGGCTGTAAGCGACAGAATCATTCAAAATTACCGTAGTATATTAAAGGATAATGAACTTGACCTGAGGGCTTTAACATCGAATTTAACAAGAGATCAATTTTCTAAGCGGTATATATATATATATATATATATATATATATATATATTATATATATAGTATAGTAGTATAGGATTTATAGTATAATAATATATATATAATAGATTATATATAACGTATTATATATATTTATAAATTACAAAGAAAGAAACACATATTCTCAAAAAATTGATAGATATCACCTTCCGCCCTTCTTTTTGTCGCCGCGCCGAAGGGGAGAGGGATTTGGATGAGAATTGAGGTAAGAATTCACCATTGCGGCATGGGTATAGTAGATATCCAGAGATTTTAATGCTATATTGTCTAGATCCGCGGGTAGCATGCGGGTCGGGGAGGAGGATTGGCTACGTTCTTGGAACGGTCTGTCCGGCGAGAGGCATCCCTCTTACGTTACAATAAATACGCTTACGGTTTTACTTACGGCTTTCTCTCAAAAAAACGCGCAAATAAGTTCAGCAAACTGGCATTCGTTGGCCAGTCCGACGCGGTAAGCTCGCACATTCTCGGTGAGAGTTGCGTTTTCTCGTGGCCCCTAGATTGTTTCTTCTATTTCTTTATTATTCTTGGTTTCCTTTCATATGGAAAGAAGGATGAGAGGGAAAGTAAGAAGTATTGAAGTAAGAAAGAAGTAAGAAGAAAGTAGAACGAAGAAGAATGAGAGAGAGGAGAGAGAGAAGAGAGAGAGAAGAGAGAGAGAAGAAGAGAGAGAGAGAGAGAGAGAGAGAGAGAGAGAGGCAAGAGAGAGAGAGAATGAGAGAGAGAAGAGGTATGAGAAGAAATAGGAGAAGAGAGATCAAAGCTGCCGTAACGTAAGAACACGAAAGAAAATCTATACAAATTACCTCCAACAGACAGACAGACAGACATGACCTCCCCGAACAATCTTTGCAGACGAACATTAAAGACAAACACACAGCAGCGACACATGCACACGCGCAAAATTACCGTTTAGTTTTCCATCGACACGTCAGGTAACACGAAGGACTTCCGCCCTTACCAACTCCGAGAGGCGAAAGGCTTCTGTTTGATGTCGATGTAACTGGAGCTTTCACACCGCTCGGGTGTTTGCGGTGCAGTGTGAGGAGAGGGACGGAGGTGAGGGAGGGCAGAGAGAGGGGGGATGGGGTAGGGAGAGAGCGGAGGGAGGGAGAGTGGAGGGAGAGGGAAGGGAGAGGGGAGGGAGAGGGAGAAGGGAGAAGAAAGGACGAAGAGGAGAGAGAGGGGAAGACGGGAGAGGGAAGAGGCGAGGGGGGGTGGAGTAGAAGTAGAGAGGAGAAGCGAAGAGGGTAGACCGGACTAGGTCGGGAGGGAGAGAAGAGGGAGAGGGAGAGACCCCAGAGATAGATAGAAAGTCAAAGCATAGCTCATGGGAGAAGGGAGAAAGAGAGAGAAGAGAGAGAGAATGAGAGAGAGAGTAGAGAGAGAGAGAGGAGAGAGAGAGAGAGAGAGAGAGAGATGAGAGAGAGGAGAGATGAATGAATCGGAGAGAGAGAGAGAGAGGAGAGAGCTTTTTCCCTAAGCAGCCGTTACCCTAAAACGAGAGAGCAGAGAGAGAGGGAAGATGCATGAGGGGGGGGGGGGAAGAGAGAGAGGGAGAGGGAGAGAGAGGGGAAGAGGGAGAGGAGAGAGAAAGGAAGAGGGGAGGGGGGGAGGGAGAGAGGGAGGAGAAAGGAGAGGGAGAGAGGAGAGAGGGAGGGAGGGGAGGGAGAAATTATTAAAAAGGAAAATAGATAGATTAGAGATAGATAGAATTAGATTAGATAGATAGATAGATAGATAGAGAGAGAGAAGAGAGAGAGAGAGAGTAATAAATAGTTAGATAGAGAAGAAAGAGAGGGAGGGAGAGACCAGACCAGACACACACCACACCACAAACTGACTAGGCTGTTGGTACCGTATATTTGACATACATCTGCATGCGTATTGAGCGTGTGTGCAGCAATGAAAATATAAATTGAATATATACTGTATGTGCGCGCCAACCTCCGTGTCAAACTATGTGCCTATTTCCATATATATGTATAGATATGTACTGGTGTCTATGAATTTGTTTCTACGTCAATATTTTCGTGTCAATTTTTCATTAATCTTTCTATCTTCGCGCTTGTCTGTTTGTTCAATCTGTCTGTCTATCGTTGGTCTATCCATATTTCCTAGTCTATTTTCCTGTCTATCTGTCTACTTGATCTTCTGTCTATTTACGTGTCTTTCACTTATTTGTCTATTCCTCTTCTCTTATTTTCATTATTTTCTTCTCTTCCTTCTCTCCTCTGCCATCTATCATTCTATTACCTCGATTGCCTCTGTTCTGCCCTCCCCCGACTCTTTACTTCACACCTCCCTCCCTCTACTTCTCTACACCTCCTTCTCGTACTTCCTCCACTTCCTCCCTCCCTCGAACTCTGCCACTGCCCTCCGCTGTCTACTTCTCACCCCCCCTTCCTCCCTCTCTCCTCTCCACCCCCCTCCTCCACCTTCCCCCCCTCCTCCTTCTACCTTCACCTCCTCCTCTACCTCTCTTTCTCCTGCCTAATATACACTTATACCATTCTCATACCTCCTCCTTCCTCCACTTCTCCACCCCTCACCTCTACTTCGTCACGCCCCTCCTTCTCCACTGTCTGCCACCCCTCGCCTTCCTCCCATTCTCACCATCCCTTCCTCTAACATCAACCCCCTTCTCTTTACACTAAACCCCTCCTTCTCCAACCTCTGCCAAGCCCCCTCTCTACGTCTAAAAAACCCCCACTCCCTCCCCCCTAATACAAACGCGCCCCTCCTCCTCCACCTCTAAACCCCCTCCTCTACTTTCTACACCTCCCCTCACCCCCCCACCGCTTGCTTGGGAGGGTTTAGCGGCAGCCCATCAAAGGCTGCAACGCGCGTGGAGGGAAAGGAAGGGGAGGTAAAGGGGAGGTAAAAGGGGGGGAAGAGGGAAGAAGGGGGGGGGAAGAAGAGGAGAAGAGGAGGGGAGGAGAGTGGAGGGGAAAGAGGAAGAGGAAGAGAGGCAAAAAGAGACAGAGCATAGGAGGGTAGGGAAGGAGAGGAAGGGGGAGAGGGAAGAGGGAGAAAGAAGGAGAAGAGAAGGGGAGGAGGAGAGGAAGGGGAGGAAGAGGGGGGAAAGGGGGGAAAGGAAGAGAAGGAGAAGATGAAGGGGGGAGGAGAGGGAAGGGGAGGAGGAAGAGGGGAAGAAGGGGATAAGAAGGGGCAAGGGTAAGGAGGGAAGAGGAGAGAATTTGGAGAGAGGAAGGGGATGATATGAGGAGGAGAGAGAAGGAGGAACAAGATAATGCAAAAGAAGAGAACGAGAAAGAGAATGGGAAGAGGAAACGGAAGATAATGCGAGAGGAGGAGGAGGAAGAAGGAATGAGAGGAGAAATGCGAAGAGGAAGAAGAAGAGAAAGAGATGGGATCTGGGAGGAGGAGAGGGGGAGGGGGGGGAAGTAGGGAGATGGAGGAGAAGGGGAGGGAGGAGAGGGGGGAGAGAGCAAGGGAAGGGAGAAGGGGTAGGCAGGGGGGAGGAGGGGGAGGGAGAAGGAAGAGGGCGGGGAGGAGGAGGGGTATAGAGATGGGGGGTGAACTGCTGATCAGGTCGCGAATGGAAGCTGCTAATTAGTAGTGGGGAGTGGGGGGAGGGAGGGGGGGAGGGAGGGAGAGTTCGTGGCATAGAGAAAGGATTGAGAAGGGAAGGGGTAGGAGGAGGAGGGGGTAGGAGGGGAGGAGAGGAAGGAGAAGAGGAGGCTACTTGGAGGGGAGTAGGTAGGGGGGGGAGGGGTTCAAGATGATGGCTTAGTGGAGAGGGAAGGGCATGGAGATGAGTAAGAGGAAAGAGGAAGGTCAAGAAGGGGAAATGGTGGATGGTGGGGAGGGAAGGTCAGGGGACGGGACCAAAGAGGGCTGGGGGAAGGGGCGGGGTTAGGGGGGGGTGAGGGGGGGAGAGAAAAGAGGCTGGGGGAGGGGCGAAAAGACCAAGGAAGGCTGGGGGAAGGGGCGGGGTTGGGGAGGTGAGGGGCGTAGAGACCAAGAGGCTGGGAGAGGGGCGGGGTGACGGGGGGGAAGAGAACGGCAAAGAGGGCTGGGGGGGAGGGGGCGGGGGTTAGGGGGATGAGGGGGCGAAGAGACCAAAGACTGCTGGGGGAGGGGCGGGGGCTATGGGGTGTGTGTGTGTATGAGGGGGGGGAGGGGGCCACGTCGAGAGCCGCGAACGGATGCAACACCGATCACTTGCAACAAATTAGCATGCACGGTCCGGCGCGGCAAAGTTTTAAGAGGCCCTGATAATGCAGCTGGGACGGGTCTGCAGGGCGCTCGCACACGCACGCACACACGCGCGCGCTCGCTCACTCCGAGGCGCACGCACTTATCCGGGTGTTGGTGCACGCATATTTGCATGCACGTTCGCGTTTTCATGATTTAAGTTTCTTTGTGCCTCTCTTCTTTTTGTCTTGTCTCTTTCTCTTTCCCACGTCGCTCTCTCTCTCTCTTTCTCTCTCTCTCCTCTCTCTCTCTTCTCTCTCCACTCTCTCCCTCTCTCTCTCCTCTCTCCTCTCCTCTCTTTCCCTTTCCTCTCTCTCTCCCTCTCTCTCCTCTCTCCCACTCCACTCCCTCTCCTTTCTCTCTCCCTCTCCCACATCCCTCCTCCCTCCTCCCACTCCCTCTCCTTCTCTCCTCTCCCTCTCCCTCTCCCGCCCGGCGCAGCGAACGGGTTAATAACGTGCATACGAAAGACGCGAAGAGAAGGAAAACAAGAGGATTTTAAGGTCATTATTTTCACATCGAGTTGCTCCTTCTTTGTCGCCGCTGTTGCCCTTTGTCCCTTTTTGTTACTCTTGCTTCCATTCCCTTCGGCTTTCGTTGTGGGTCGACCATTTGCGTTTGTGTGTGTGATTGCTGGGGCGGTTGAGGGAGGAGGGGAAGGAGGGGGAAGGGAGAGAGAGGGAGGGGAGGAGGGAGGAGGGGGAGAGAGGGGAGGGAGGGAGGGGGGGAGGGGGTGGGAGGGAAGAGAGGGGCGGTTGAGGGAGGAAGGAAAAGAAGAAAAGAGGGAAAGGAAGAGAGAGAGAGAGAGAGAGAGAGAGAGAGAGAGAGAGAGAGAGAGAGAGAGAGAGAGAGAGAGAGAGAGAGAGAGAGAGAGGAGAGAGAGAGAGAGAACAGAGAAGAGAGAAGAGGAACCCCCTGCCCACCGCCCGGGGCCACCAGGGGGGAGGGGGGGGGGTTGGTTCGCGGCGTGAAATAACCCCTCATGACACGGCGCTCAGAACAGCTGTCAACCCTCATCAACGGGGGCGGATTCCAGCGGGGGGTGGGGGTCGTCGCCTCCCTCTCCCTCTCCTCCCCTCTTCTCTTCGGTCGTCCATCCTTCCTCTTTCTTGGTTTCCTTTCTCCTCACATCTCTCTTTTACTCCTTATCGTCTCTCCTCTTCTTTTCTTTCCTTTCTAACCCTTTTCTATACTTCCTCTTCCTTTTTTCCCTCTCCTCGCTTTCTTCACTTCCCGCTCTCCCCTCCCCCCTCAGTCTTTGACCTGCTCTAACCTGTGACTCTCCCCCTCTCGCCCTTCCCCTGCCTTTCCCTCTGTCACAGCCCACCTCCTCCCTTCTCGCGGCCCCCTCCCCTCCTCCCACCACCCTCCAACACCCCCTTCCTCACCTTTCTCCTAGCACCTCTCCCCCTCCCTCCTCCTCGCTCTCTCCCATCTCCATCTCATCTCCCTCCTCCCTCTCTCCTCCCTTCCCTCCCTCCCCCTCTCCTCCTTCCTCCCTCTCCCCCCTCAATCCTTCTCCATCCCCATCCCTCTCCCCCTCTCCTATCCCGCTCCTCTCCCCTATCCCTCCTCCTCTCTCCTCCTCCTCCTCGTCTCCCTCCTTCCTCCTCTTCCTCCCTCCTCCCCCTCCCTCACTGCGTCGCCCTCCCCTATCGCAGCTCCTCTCCTTTCCCTCCCCCTTCCCTCCTCCCTCTCCACCTCCCTCCTCCCAGCTTGCGTCGCCCTGATCCTTCTCCGCCATTCTAGTCCATCTTCGCTCTCATTATGCGGATTTGTTAACCCTTTTCCTCCCTTTCTCTCTCTCTGTCGCTCGCCCTTTCTTCTCGCGCTCTGGCGGACCTCGTCTCGGACTTTTTTTTTTCTCTCTCTCTCTTTCTTCTTTTTCTCTGTTTGTCTGTCTGTTTCTGTTTCCGTTTCTGTTTTCTTCTTGTATCTGTCCTGTCTGTCTTGTCTCTTCTCTCTCTCTCTTCTCTCTCATCTTCTCTCTTTCTCTCTCCTCTCTCTCTCCTCTCTCTCTCTCTCTCTCTCTCTCCTCTCTGTCTTCTCTCTCTCTCTCTTTCTCTCTCTCTTCTCTCTCTTCTCTCTCTCTCTCTCTCTCTCTTCTCTCTCTCTCTCTCTCTCTCCTCTCTCTCTCTCTCTCTTCTCTCTCTTCTGATTCTCGTCTTTTCATTCTTCCGCTCCTTTTCCTTTCCTCCTTTTTCTTTCTTATTTATATCCTACTTACATTGTGTTTATATTTTCTCTTGTGATATTTTATTCCAATTTAAATGTTCTCGTTCAATTTATCATCATTGATTTTTTTTCTTTCTTTTCCTTCTCCTTTTCTTCTCTTCCTTCTCCTTCGTGTCATCAATCATCATCATCATTACTATGTCGTTATATTTATCCCTCCTTTCTCACTAATCCCTCTTCGTGACGTTTTATTTTCTCACTGTCTCTCTTCCCCTCCCCTTTCCTCTCTCCCCTTCCCTCCTTCTTCACCCCTTTCCTTCTCCCTTTCTCTTCCCAATCTTATTTGTCCCATTTCTTTCTCCCTCCACCAAAAGAGCATGCCTCCCCCCTCCCCCCCCCCTTCTGTTCTTCCGCTTATGGGTCTGCGTCTCTGTTTGTTACCCTGTCTCTCTCCTCTCTCTTCCTTTCATCTCCTCCTTTGCTTTCCTCTAACACTCGCATTTTTCCCCCTTCTCTTCTTACCCCATCTCGCCGTTCTTCTCCCTCTCCTCTCACATCTCCCCTCTCCCGTGTCACCTTTTCCCCTCCCGCCATTCTACCCTCTCACATCCTCCTATGTCTCATCCTCTTCATTTCGCTCTTCCTGCCTCTCATTTTCCCTGCCTCCCCTTCCTCTCTCGTTTCCCTTTATAGTCCTCCGGACTCCTCCTCTTTTCCCTCCTTTTTCTCCCCTCCCTTTTTCCTCTTCCCCTCCCCTCCCTTCCCCTCCTCTTACTTCCCTCTCCTCCCCATTGCCTCCTTCCGTATTCTCCCCTCTCCTAAACCCGCTTCCCTCTTTTTCTCCGCCCTCCCCCGCCTACCCCTCCTCTCCCTCAGCCCTCCTCCTTCCCTCATTTGCTCCCCCTCCCTTCCCCTTTTGCCCCTCTCCTTCCCTCCTCACACTTCCCTTATGGTCTCCCGCTTCCCCCATCCCCTCTCCCCTCCCGCCCCTTCTCTTTATTTCTTCCCTCCCTCGCTCCCCTTCCCTCATTTCTCCCTCCCGGAAGCCTTCACCCTCATTTCTCCCCCTTCAGCCTTGTTCCACTCTCCTTATCTTCCTCTCGCCTCCCCCTACCGCTCGCGCATCATCCTCCAGCGCCTCTTATTTTCTCCCCTCTCCTCCCCTCTGCCCTCCTAATCGCGAAGGTGTTGGGTCCATTAACTACTTCTACGGGTTTATTTGAAGAGGCGGCGCCTTAATCCCTCCTTGGCGAGCCCGCGTCTGAGCCACAGACCTAATGCTCTTATGTTGATCTATCACCCCAGCGCCCTCTCTCCTCTCTCTGGCTCTCCGCTCTCGTCTCGCTCTCTCGTGGATCTCTTCGCGCTCTCTCTGTCTATTCGCCTCTTGCTCTCTCTGGCTCTCCCTCATCTCTCTATCTATCTTTATCTAGCTTGGCTCTCTCTGGTATCGCTCTCTCTAGCTCTCCTCATCTCCCCTCGCGCTCTATCCTCTCGCTCTGTCCTATCTTGGCTCTCTCTCGCTCTTGCTCTCTTGCTCTCTCTCTTCTCTCTATCTATCTACTCTTGCTCTGCTCTGGCTCTCCCTCCTGCTCTCTCTATCTCTCTCTGTCGTCTCTCTCTTGCTCTCCTCTTTCTCTCTCTCGCCTCGTCTATCTTGCTCTCTCTGCTCTCTAGATCTGTCTCTCTTCGTCTATCTCTGTCTGTCTCTGTCTCTCTCTCTTTCGGTGCTTTTCTCGTCTCTTTCTGTGTTTCACTCACTCACTCTCACCTCTCTATCTGTCTTATCTCTCTGTCTCTCCTTCTCCCCTTTCCCCCCCTCTCACCCCCCCCCCCCCCCCTCCTCTATCCCTCGCCGCTGAATGTATTACAGTTGTTGCGGCAATTCCTATTATCCGATTTTCTCTTATCCTCTTTATTTGGGCGGGACTGATTCCTCTTTTTATTATTACGTTCGTTGAGCTCTTGGTTTTCCTTTTTCCCTTCTTTGTTTTTTTTCGTTTGTTTGGTTTCCTTGCTTCGTCTTGTCGGACTTTCTTCCTCTGTTTCTGGAAGCGAATCAGTTTTCTTTATATATTATATATATATATATATATATATATATAGTATATATATTATATATATATTATATATATATATATATATTATATATGCACACACATAACACAAACACACACACACAACACCACCGAACAACACAACACAACGAACACACACACACACCACACACACACATTTGGACACAACACACAAGACACACACGAACACACACCACACAACACACAAACACACATACACACACCAAACCACACACACACAACACATCACACACACACACAAACACAGACACACACACCATACAACACACATCACACACACACACAACACCAAACACACACACATCACACCAGGTTACAGACCAAAAACACATATTCAACCCGCATAATTTGAAAAAATATAATATCGATATTGCTAGAGATTACAGATATAGACATATATCTGTATATATAATACAGATATGCAGAAAGATGATAGTTACAGATAAACAGACAATTTACAAAATAATTCCCAGAAAATCTATCAATCACTCTTAAAATAAACGGATTTCCCAGATTCAAAATTCAAAATTTTCATAACCGAAATTTTGGGTGTCGATTTTTTTCGGTTTTGGTTTTAAATCTCGCTCATTATTTTCCCCTTTTTCGTTTTTTTTTTCGACGTAACTGCCCGTTCCTCGCCGTATCGCATTTCCGCTTTTATTCGCCGTTTTATTACGATCACCTTCGCTTTTATTGGCGTTGTTTTATTCGTTCGTTTCGTCTGATGGATGGGCCCGTAACGATCGGCGGTTGCCATGCGCGGGTCGGGGAATTTCCTCTCGTCTCTTTGCTTCTCTCCTCTTTCTCTAAGTGTGGTCAAGTCCAAAAAGTCTAAATCTTCTCTCTCTCTCTCTATCTCTTTCTTCTCTTCTCTTCTCTCTCTCTTCTCCCTCGCTCTCTCATAAATCTGTGATGAGAGATGAAGGAGAGAGAAATAGACTCCAGATAACTGCTGTATGGAGTCTCTCTTATTTATTAAAATAAATTATTATTAAAAATAAATTATTATTAAGTCTATTAAAAGGAGGAGGGGGTAGGATAATATCTATCTCTCTCTTTCTCTCTCTCTCTCTCTCTCTCTCTCTCTCTCTTCGTCTCATTTTGTCTGGGTGTCGTCCTCGTATCTCTCTCTCTATTTCTCCGACAGTCTTCTACTCTCTCTTTAAAAGTATTGGTGTTATATGTTTTTCATTTCTTCTTATTTCTTTTTCATTTGTTCTAGACTCTTAAACAGCATATTTCGTCCGATTCCTCCCGCCATTCTCATCACACGGACAACTAAATAAACACAAATCGAAACATCATAAAACAAAAGAGATACAAAGTTGCAGCTTCATAAATGACAAGTGACAAATGACAGGTCTTCCGGCGCCTCCGAGCGTGACATCTCAACCGTGGCGGATCCAGCTCGAATCGGCGGGAAATCAGGTCAGATTTGGGTTCCCGACGGCGCTCGGCCTCGACCCGGTGTGACCTTGCTTTGGGGCTCCCGAGGCCAGCCCAATACTGTACATTTATACGCACATATGATACACACATTACACATCATATCTGCATGCAAATACATACATATTATACATACATGCATACATACATGCATACCATAATACAACATACATAAATACATTACATACGTACGATACATACATACATAACATCATATACATAAAACAGTAGCATAATAATACA
>NW_020872031.1:19203-24203 GCF_003789085.1 Penaeus vannamei
TTCCTCCCCCGTCCCCCTTTCCCAACGTTAATTACACCGTGTCTAAATCCGTAGTTTAGTTTCACCAACATTTTTAATCCACCGAAATGAGCGCCGAGGTAAGAGCTGCCGGGGTGACTTCTTCTCTTTTGCTTTCCTTGTCGTTTTTCCTTTTTCTTTTTCTCCTTTATTCATTTATTTGTGTGGTCCGTTTATCAATTTATTGGTGTGGTTATTCAGTTATTGATTTATTGGTGTTACTATGTATTTATTCGTGTATTTGTGTAATTGTCTATCTATTCTTTTATTCATGTAATTACTATTTATTCTTTTATTTATGTTATTACTTATTTATCCATTTATCTGTGTAATTATCTGTTTATTAATTGATTTTTTCATCTATCATTTTTTCACTTGATTAATTTTCTTCACTTTTAATCATTTATTGGTGTTTTATTGATTCCTTAATTTATCTTATCTTTTCAGTTCGTCTTTCCAACTATCTATTGATCCATTCAGTTATCTATTGCCGGATAGTCTTAGATCATACTGAGTATATATCAATTTCCTTTGTGTTTTATCTATCAATTTCTCACTTCCTTCGTTAATCTATTTATCTGTCGATGTCTTCCTCTCTTTCCTTCAATATTCCTTTCTATTTCTTTCTTTCTATTGGATAGTCTTTCATCATTTTGTGTCTGTATCAGTTTATTTTCGAAGCTTAGATTTGCTGTGTGTGCGCATGTGTGTAAGTATACAGTATACAGACACACGTACACCTACATACACCTAAACTCACCCGGGTCACGCAAAACACGACCTTCGGACAGTAATGAAAAAGGCATATGTAATAGGCATCACGCACAGGCAAAATACGTACACACATGCACACTAGGGTATCTGTACCTCAATACGCTCGCACGCACACACACGCACACGATCACACACCCACACACATACACGAACACAATACGCTCGCACGCACACGATCACATAAANGAGGGAGAGGTGGGTGCATTAAATGCGTATGAACGTTTCATGGTACGTATTTGGACGATTTTTTCTGGTGGGGGGTGGGGGTAGGGTTGGGGTGATCGGTGAGGAGGGAGGGGAGAAGGGGTTGTTGGGGGTGACGGGTGAGGAGGAGTGGGGGAGGGAGGGGAGATTAATCTAACTAGAGAGGAACGTCTCACTTTCGAATTAAATTGAATAGTGTTTTTTATCAGTCGTGAAAATAAAAATTAATCATGGAAGGTCAGCCGAATGATTTATCACATTCATGAGAGTTAAGAATAGGTATTATATTTTTCTTTTTTGTTTCTCTCTCTCTCAATCGCTCCCTTACTCAATCCCACTAACTCATTTTCTCTCTTTCCATTCTCTTCTTCTCTCACTCATCTCTCTTCTCTCTCTATGCGCTTGCTTTTTCTTTCTCTCTCTCTCTCTTTTTTGCTTCTCTCTCTCTCTCCCTCCTTTTGCTTCTCTCTCTCTTCTCTCTCTCTCTTTTGTCTGTTTGTCTGTCTTGTCTGTCTGCCTCTCTCTCTTCTCTCTCTGCTCTCTCTCCTCTTTCTTCTCTCTACTTCTGTGTGTCTGTCTCTCTACTTTGCTTCCTCTCTCATCTCCTCTTTCTCTCGCCTGTCTGTCTGTCTGTCCTCTCTCTCTCTCTCTCTGTTCCTCTTCTCTTGGTCTCTCTCTCTCCCCTTCTCTGTCTGTCTGTCTCCCTGCTGTCTCTCTCTCTCTCTCTCTCACTCCTCTCTCTCTCTCTCTCTCTCTCTCCCTCTCTCCCTCCCTCCTCTCTCCTCTCTCTCTCTCTCTCTCTCCTCTGTCTCTCTCTTGGTCTCTCTCTCTCTCCTTCTCTGTCTGTCTGTCTGTCACTGTCTCTCTCTCTCTCTCTCACTCTCTCTCTCTCTCTCTCTTCTCCCTCCCTTCCTCTCTCTCTCTCTCTCTCTCTCTCTCTCTCTCCCTCTCTCTCTCTCTCTTCTCTCTCTCTCTCTCTCTCTCTTCTCTCTCTCAGTCTCCCTCCCTCCCTTCTCTCTGCTTCTTTCTGTTTCCGTCCCTCCCTTCATCCATCCATCCTTGTCCCTCTCCCTTTTTCCTTCTTCTTCTTTTCCTTTCTCCAACATCCATCATCGCTGCTCCTTCCTCTTCCCTTCGTTTCGTTTTGGTTAAATGAAAATTTCCCTTTTTTTTTACGATTTTTTTTTTTTTACGTTTTTATGGCTATGACGTAGATGAATGGTTGTAGAGTGACCGATGTGAATGAAATTAACGAATGGGGGAAGGGAAGGCGATGATAAAGGTTGGGGAATGGGAAGAAGGGGAAGACTCTGTGATAAGAGAATAAGAAGAGGGAATGGAAGAAGAATACCCGATGATAAAGCTCAAATGCGTATGTAAATCAATGTGAAAAAAGAAATAATTTATAAAAAAAATAAATAAAAATAAGAAAGAAAATAAAAACAAAAAATAATTATAAAAAAAATAAAAAGGTGAATCATGGAAACTGAGATTTAAAAGGGAAAAAAAAAAAGTTGATTTGGAAAATATAGAAAATTATCGAGAAATTCAGAAAATTCAGATAGACACGGAAAATGAGAAAAAAAATTAAAAATGGAGAAAGAGGAAAGGAAAAATAATAAGAAATGAGAAGAAATAATAAAAAGACGAAATAGAAGGGGGGGGGGGTGAAAGAATGATGAAAAAAGGGGAAAACGAAGAAGAATGGTAGGAATAAGAGAAAAGGAAGGTGCAGAGAAGAAGGAAAAAAGAGAAGAGAAAGAAAAAGAGAAAAAAGGAAGGAAGAAAAGCAGAAAAAAAGAAAGAAGAAGGAAGAAGAGAAAAGAAAGGTACAGAAAAGAAGGAAAAAAGAGAGGAAAGATAAGAAAAAGAAAAGAAGAAAAGGAAGGAGACAAGAAAAGAAAAGAGAAAAAGAAAGGAGAATCACAGACAAAAAAACTATAAAAACAGGAGAGGAAGGAAAACGAGAAGAAAAAAGAAAATAAAGGAGAAGAAACAGACAAAAAACAAAAGAAAAAAAACAAAAACAGGGGAGGAAGGAGAAAGAGAGAAAAGAAGGAGAAGAAACAGGCAAAAAAAAGAAAAAGAAAAAAAAAAAAACAGGAGAGGAAGGAAAAAAGAGAAAAGAAGGAGAAGAGACAGACAAAAAAAAAAAAAAAAAAAAACAGGGCAGGAAGAAAAAGAGAGGAAAAAGAAGGGATAAGAAACAGACCAAAAAACAAACAAACAAACAAACAAAAAAAAAAAAAAAACAGGGGAGGAAGGGAAAAGAGAAAAAGAAGGGAGAAGAAACAGGCCAAAAAAAAAAAAAAAAAACAGGGGGGGAAGGAAAAAGAGAAAAGAAGGGAGAAGAAAAAGGGAGAAGAAACAGACAAAAAAACGAAAAACAAAAGAAGAAAAAAACAAAATAGGGGAGGAAGGAAAAAGAAAAAAACACAAAAACAAAAGAAAAAAAGCAAAAAAAAAAAAACAAAAAACAAAAAAGCGGAGAGGAGGCCCGAACAGCCAAGGAAAACGGCGCGCGGTATGACAGCTCAGGTCTTTTTCAACCTCGCCCTTCTAATTAATACTTTTATCGATGCTATCTATCGCGTCTGTTCCTCGTGTCGCCTTTTTTCGGATCCGGGAGGAAGATGGCAAAGGTGATAAGGAGGGAGGAAAGAAAAGAGGAGGAGAAAGAGAGAGGAGGAGAGGGGAGAGAAAGAGGGAGAGAGAGGGAGAGAGGGAGAGGAGAGAGAGAGAAAGAGAGAGAGAGAGAGAGAGTGAGGGAAGAGAGAAGATAGAGATAGATAGATAGATAGATAGAATAGATAGAGAGAGAGAGAGAGAGAGAAGGAAGAGAGAGGAAGAGGGAGAGAGAGAGAGAGAAATGGAGAAGAGAGAGAGAGAGAGAAAGAGAGAGAGAGAGGAGAGAGAAAGAGAAAGAGAGAGAGAGAGAGAGAGAGAGAGAGAGAGAGAGAGAGAGGAGAGAGAGAGAGAGAGAGAGAGAGAGAGAGAGAGAGAGAGAGAGAGGGAATGTCGTTAAAATAAAAGTTGAAGAAGTAAGACAAATATGGCGCGTGTTGTATTTCATTTTCTCGCCACAAATGTTTAAAGTTAAGTGAAAAACGACAACACCCGAGAATTTTTCACGTTCTTATCTTCCATGTGAGATTAAAAATTCAGCCTCTTGCGGAATGACGGCCGCTAAGGTCGATTTTACCACAGGATGCAGTGGGACTCTGACCCTTACGTGCGGGTCCCGGTTAAGGTGTTACTGCACCAAACACTCCTTTCATTCAAATATGACATATTGTAGGTCCTAACTGCCTAATTTGGGACGGGTTGCACAAGACAGTGCCGTTGCCCCTGGGATGCTAAGGGCGTTCTCCCCTTCGTGTTTCTATGGGATTTTAGCCCTTAGGACGCGAGGGGACGTAGGCTGGTGGTTGGAGAACAGTTTATATCTTCCTAGCCTAAACCTTGGAGTGTAATCCGCACAATTATGCCAGATTATGTGTTAGTTTTACTAATGCGGTTTGTATTGCTCCAAGATTAAACGTTATTGGAGTTGACGACGGCGCGCGGGCGAAGCGGCGAGACAAGAACAAACTCCGATAACTACGAGGAGGAAGCGAGAGAAAGAAGGGAAGAAGGGAAGCCAAAACTCACACGTTCGGAGGGTGGACGTCGTCGCCTCCGATTGCCAAAGTCCGTCGCCTCGACCTCGCCCTCGCCGCCGACCTCATCTCCTCATCAGAAAAAAAAGTGGCTAGAAATAAAAAAAGAAGAGAAAATCTTACATCAAAAAATAAAGAAGAAGAAGAAGAAGAAAAGAAAAACCAGGAGGGAGAATGCGCCTCCCAGTAGCAACGATATTTGTCTCAAGATTAAGAGGACGTTGAGAATAGCTCCTTCGAGTGCAGCTTCAGCACATGGCGGCCAGATGGCGTTGCTGAGCCCAGACTGATGTAGATGTTTAATAATGCGCAGCGTGTAACCCCCAGGGGGACCATGGGAGGAGG
>NW_020872031.1:29203-34203 GCF_003789085.1 Penaeus vannamei
TGGAAGGGTTAGAGAAATGTAAATGTAAGAAATGGATATTCCAAACGATTATTGTGAAGATTTAAAAAAAGGGAAAAGAATAGTCACAGCGGTATGAAATCATGAAAGTGTCTATCCCGACGCGTTCCTAACACGAATTGGCGTCATGGGAATAATTACCTCCTTCATTTGCCATTTATTGATTTCGCCATTATCTCTCTCTCTCTCTCTCTCTCTCTCTCTCTCTCTCTCTCTCTCTCTCTCTCTCTCTCCTCTCTCTCTCTCTCTCTCTCTCTCCCTCTCTCTCCTCTCTCTCTCTCTTCTCTCTTCTCTCCTCTCTCTCTCTCTCTCTCTCCTTCTTTTTGATGCGGAGAAAATCGATCGAGAATTGAGATCTCTTCTTGGAAGCACCTCTCCGCCCCCCCCCGTCCCCCGCCCCAATGATTCCTTTCCTTCTGGAGTGTTCTGTGCATAATTCCTCTTTTTTTCTTAAATGATTAAAAGGGGGCCAATTAGGAGCGGAGTGGAGGCGTCTGCGCCCGCTGGGTGAAGGAGGAACAGAGGAGGAGGAGGAAGAAGAAGAAGAGGAAGAGGAAGAAGGAGGAAGAGGAGAGAGAAGAGAGGAGGAGGGGAGAAGAAGAGGAAGAGGAAGAGAAGGAGAAGGGCAGGAAGAGGAGGAGGAGAAGGAGGAGAAGGGAGGGAAGAAGGGAGAAAGGAGGAGGAAAGGAAGAGGAAGAGAAGGAGGAGGAGCAGGAAGAGGAGGAAGAGAGGAGAAGAGGAGGAGAGGAAGGGGAGGAGAGGAAGAAGGAGGAAATGAAGAGAAAGAGGAGGGCAAGGGATGAAGGAGGAGGAAAGGAAAGAGGAGGAGGAAAAGGAGGAGGAGGAAGGAGAGGAGGAGAAGTAGGAGGAAGAGGATAAGAAGGAGGAGCAGGAAAGGGGAGGAGAGGAAGAGAAGGAGGAGGAGGAAGAGTAGGAGCAGGAGAAGGGGGAAAGGAAGAGAGGAGGGAGGAAGAGGAGAGATAAGGAGAGGGAGGAGAAGAAGAAGAAGAAGGAGAGGAGAGGAGAGTAGAAGAAGTCAGAGGAGGAGGAAGGAGAAAGGAGAGGAGCAGAGAGAAGCAAGGAGAGGAAGGAGGAGGAGAGGAAGATGAGGAGCAGGAGGCGGAGGAAGAGGAGGAGGAAGTAACTCGGGAGGGTAATCAATATTCTTCAGTTGAAAGAGAAATGAGAAAACAAAGTGAGAGGGAACTAATACGGGAAATAGTTTTCCCGTGCCCCCCCACTCCCCCCCTCCCCCTTCCACCACCACCTTCTCCCCCTCCCCTCCCTACCCCACCCCACCCCACACACCCCACCCCACCCGAGTGCGCGCGCGAGCCCCAGCCAGCCCACGACGCGACCGTCTGTGCCGTTGCTGTGCAGACTGAAGGGCCCAAGTTTTATTGGTTTCTAGCCGGACGCTTTGTAACCACGTAGCGGGGATAAAACCTCAAGCCCCAATATTCATCTGTTACAGAGCGTGAACATCGCCCTCTCTTCCTCCTCCTTCCTCTTTCTTCTCTTGTCTTTCTTCCCCTCCTTTGTTCCTTTCTTCCTTCTTCCTTCATTTTTCTCCTCTTTGTCTCTGCCCCCCCTTTTTCTTCCCTTCTTCTCATTTTCTCTCTTGTTTTTCGCTTCTTTTGTGCCCTTCCCCCTTCTTCCTCACTTCTTCTCTTGTCTTTCCTTTTGTTCCTTTCCTCCTTCTTCCCTCGCTTTCCTTCTCTTGTTTTTCCCTTCCTTTGTTCGGTATTTCTCCTTCGCTTCAACTGGTTCTTTTCTCCCCTATCTTTTTCATCCGGGANGAGGAATATAACTGGAAGACAAAGGTTTTTTTTCCCAAGATGGGGTTCCAGAGCAAGATTTTTTTTTTTTTAATGAAAATGTCTTTTTTCTCTCCTTAAAGGACATAAGAATATTACACACACTTAATACACAGAAGACCCAATAACCCAATACAGATAAAATACAATTCCAGACACAGAATAACCGATAAAAGTACAAATAAAATAGAACACGACAGAAAATTCAAGTAAGAATTAATTAATTAAATTAAAAATGAACACAACACGATACAATATAATCTGGTATGATGTCAAACATTACGAAAAAACACCATACACTTTCAACATCCGACAATAAAATCTGTAATCTCTGATTATGATCTCATTAAGCTCATTATAAACACAGGCCCGATCACTCATTTAATGAGGTGCTAATTAGGTAATTATCGAGAGTTATTAACAATAGTTTTATTATTTGGATTGGGCGTTTGATGTCAAGTGTGATTACTCGTTTCATTATGAAGTTTAATTGTCATGAATGGCTTGACCGCACTGCCAGACGTAAGAGCGAGGCAGTCGGGCAGTGAGAGATCGTACACACACACACACACACACACACACACACACACACACACACACACACACACACATATAACATATATATACATATATATATATATATATATATATATATATATATATATATATATATATATATATATATTATATATATATATATACACACACACATACACACACACACACTCACAAACAAACAAAACAAAACACACACAAACATATATACATATATGTATCTTCTCTTCCTTCCTCCTCTGTTATCTTTCCCTCCCTTCCTCTCCTTCTCCTTTCCCCTCCCCTTCTTCCCTTCTCCTCTCTACCTTCTCTATCTACTCCCTCCTCCCTCCCTCTCCCCCCTTCGCTCAATCTTCCTTTACCCCCCCCTCTGTTGTCCCACTACCTGTTGATCCAACGGCTTGTCATTCATGTCGATTGACTACTGTTCATTTAACCGATCATATAAACCCCCTTTTGTATTATATTTCCTACCAAACGTCGACACGAATCCAACGACAGCATAACGAAGAAGCAGAAACAGAAAATAAAAAGAAAGCAAGAAGAGAGAATTTGTATATTGTAATTCCTCCGAGAGTTTCTGATAGCCCGTGTCGCAGGCCCCTGACATAGCACAGGCGACTCGCTGCATTCGATTATTAACCTTACGCGGGCCTATCACAAGGACCAAATTATTACTCTCGGGGTCTCGGAGATCTGGGATCCGGCTGTGTTATAAATGCGTATTGGTTGTTGAACGGGGGGGGGGGGGGTAGGGGAGGGGGAGGGTGAAGGGTGAGGGAAGGGTTAGGGGTGAGGGAAGGGTGAAGGGGGGGTGAGGAAGGGGTGAAGGGGAGGGTGAGGGAGGGGTGAGGGAAGGGTGAAGGGGAGGGGGAGGAAGGGGGTATGAGAAGGAGGGGGAGGAAGGGGGGGAAGGAGGAGGGAGAGAAGAGGTAAGGGAAAGCGAAGGTGGGAAGAGAAAAGGAAGTGGAAGGAAAGGGGGTGAAGGAGAGGGAAAAGGGAAAAGAGGTATAAAGAGAGGAGGAGAGAGAGAGAGAGAGAAGAGAGAGAGAGAGAGAGAGAGAGAGAGAGAGAGAGAGAGAGAGAGAGAGAGAGAGAGAAAGAGAGAAGAGAAAGAGAAAGAAAGAAAGAGAAAGAGACAGACAGACAGACAGAGAGAGAGAGAAGAACAACAACATACAGACATACGCAATGGCGCGTGTGATCATTGCTCGATGCCTATCCTGCTTGACTTGTGTGGGCTCACTCACACGAATTAATTGCTCGGATATAATGACTGTTGTTTCAAAGCTCAATTACAGTCAGACCTCGCTATGCCGGCGCCTCGCTGCAGAGGCCGGGGATCGAATGGAATTTTGACTTTAAACAGATTAGCATCAGCACCGTAAGTCGTCTTTTGTGATCAGGGTTTTAATTGAATCGTCTTTCATGTCGGTTTAGCCTGTTGGTGTGTGGACACGTGTGCACGCGTTATGGCGCACGCACACTATGTGGATGCATACACGTACGCTGAAACACAGATTGAAGTACACATATACATATGTATACACGTGTACATACAAATACACACACACACACACACACACACACACACACATACACACACACACACAACAAAAATACGTAAGTGTTTATACTGTAAACACCCTCAGACGTACATACACTAAACCAAACACACATACCCACAAACTACAGCAAAACGAGGAGAGAGGGAAGGAAAAAAATGCACTTAAGGTTGAAATCGTCTTTGCATTTATATGGCAATTCAACCCTTGAGGTCAGGAGAAAGGGAAAGTCTCAGGTATTATCTCAATATTTTTTTATTTTTCTTATCTCTTTATTTTTCTTTTCTTCGTCTCTTCTGAATATTTGTCTGTTTACTTCATTTAATTTCCCCCGCTCTCCTTCTCCCTCCTTTCTCCTCTCCCTCCCTGTGTCCTCCCTCCCTTCCTCCCTCCCTCCCCTCCTAACCCTTCCTTCCCTCCCTCCTAACCCTTCCCTCCTTCCCTCCCTTCCTCCCTAACCCTTCCCTCCCTCCCTAACCCTTCCTCCTCCCCCTCCCCCCCTCCTCCCTAACCCTTCCCTCCTTCCTCCCCTCCCTTCCCTCCCCTCCCTTCCCCCCCCCTCCCTCCCTCCCTCCCTTCCCTCCTCCCTAACCCTTCCCTTCCCTCCCTCCCTCCCCCTAACCCTTCCTTCCCTCCCCTCCCTCCCCCCTCCCCTCCCTAACCCTT
The DNA here is from genome assembly GCF_003789085.1 of Penaeus vannamei. Lineage (NCBI taxonomy): Eukaryota > Metazoa > Arthropoda > Malacostraca > Decapoda > Penaeidae > Penaeus > Penaeus vannamei. The sequence goes on from NW_020872031.1 coordinate 33,825, forward strand.
CCCTCCCTCCCTCCCTCCCTAACCCTTCCCTCCTTCCCCCCCTCCCTAACCCTTCCCTCCCTCCAATCCTTCCCTTCCCCTCCCTTCCCTTCCCTCCCCCCCCTTCCCTCCCCTCCCTCCCTCCCTCCCCTTCCCTCATTTCTCCCTCGTCTTTTCGCGTGTCCTCCAGAATGCATGCTTAATGGCCGGTTCCTGAGCGTGACTCGAACCACGAAAAGAGTTTGTGTTTTTTTTTCTTTTTTTGTGTGTTTTTTTTTTTTTTTTTACCTTTTGTGGCGAGAAAAGACACTTGTGTGTTGTACTTGTTTTGTTTGTATGTTTGTTTTTTGGTTTTATTTGTTGTTATTGTTGTTATTAGTGTTGCTGTTGTTATTGTTAT
>NW_020872031.1:41703-44203 GCF_003789085.1 Penaeus vannamei
TCCCCCTCCCCCGCACCTCCCTTTTCCCATCCGCCCACCCCTTGCCCTTCCACGCCCACTTGCCTTTTCACACCCACGCTAACCCACGCCTCACTGGCCGCCGATACTCCAAGCAGTCAAGCAGAGCCAAGTAAACAAGAGCTCCTTGACACCTGACACCTGACACGCACACACACAATCCTGAGATGAGTGACACCTCCTCCCCTCCCCCCCCTCCCCCTCCCTCCTCTCTCTCTCCCTTCTTCCCCCCTCCTCCTCTCTCTCCCCTCTTCCCCTCTCTCCCGACGTGCTAATCCTTCTTCCTCCGTTATTCATTTTTCTTTTTTCAGGTTCTCTCCTTTTGGCTTTGCTTTCTTGTTTTTTTTATTTTCTTCTCGATTTTTATTTTACTTTCTCTATTCTTCTTTATTCGTTTTCTTTCTTACTCTTCTTTGTTCGTTTTCTTTCTTACTCTTCTTTCTCTCCTTACATTTTCTATTCTTGTTTTACTTCATTGCCCTCCCCTTTGTCTTTTCTTTCTTGTTTTCTTTCTCTTTTTTTCTTTCTCTATTCTTCTTTATTCCTTTTTCTTTCTTACTCTTCTTTCTATCCTCTTCATTCTCCCTCTCCTCTCTTCAGACTCTCTCCTTCCCCTTCTTTCTTCTCCCTTTTCTCTCTCCTCTTTTTTTTCTTTCTCCATTCTGCTTTCTTCCTTCTTCCTTCTCCTTCTTATCTCTCTTCTCCCTTCCTCTCTTCCTTTTCCTCCTCCTCTCTCACTTCCCCTTCTCCTTCCCTCGCTTCTCTCTACCCCCATATCCTCTTTCCAACACCCTATGACACCCGAAAAATTCATCTGACACGCATCAAGTGTCAAGTGTCACTACCGCACTTGACACGATCCGACACACATACATGACTAGAAATGAGATATCATTTTTTTTTTTTTATCCGCAAAAATTTATATCCAGATTATTCTCATCGTACAAGAAACTAGAAATCATAATATTTTTTTTTTTATTACATTTTGCTAATATTTCTTGTTTTATTACATTTTCTTCATATTTCTTGTTTTACTCCATTTTCTTCATATTTTCTTGTTTTACCTCCATTTTTTCATATTTCTTGTTTTATTGCATTGTCTTCATATTTCTTGTTTTATTACATTTTTTCATATTTCTTGTTTTACTCCATTTCTTCATATTTCTTGTTTTATTACATTTTCTTCATATTTCTTGTTTTATTACATTTTCTTCATATTTCTTGTTTTACTCCACTTTCTTCATATTTCTTGTTTTACTCCACTTTCTTCATATTTCTTGTTTTAATGCATTGTCTCATATTTCTTTTTACTGCATTTTTTCATATTTCTTGTTTTATTTGCATTTTCTTAAAATTTCTTGTTTTACTCCATTTTCCTAAATATTCTTGCTTTACTCCATTTTCCTAATATTTCTTGTTTTACTCCATTTTCTTAATATTTCGTGTTTTATTACATTTTCTTCATAATTCTTGTTTTACTACGTGACACCCGCCCTCCCTTTCCCTTCTCTCCTTCCTTTTCTCTCTTTTTTCTTTCTCCATTCTTCTTTCATTCCTCTCTTCTCCCTACTACATTTTCCTAATATTTCTTGTTTGCTAGATTTTCTTCATATTTCTTGTTTTTATTGCATTTTCCTTGATATTTTCTTTTTATTACATTTTCTTCATATTTCTTGTTATTACATTCTTCATATTTCTTGTTTTACTCCATTTTCTTCATATTTCTTGTTTTTTAATTTTTTCATATATTTTGTTTTATTACATTTTCTTCCCATTTCTTCTTGTTTGTATATTTCTTCTTGTATTACTACACTTTCTTCATGAGAACGATAACCATATACTTATTTTTTTATCCGTAAAAGATACAACCAGATTATTCTCACCTTACAAGAAACAAATCATATATTTACTTGTTTTTGCTACATTTTCTTCACATTTTCTCGTTTTACTACATCATCCTCGCGAGAACAATAACCATATACTTATTTTTTTGTTTGCGTTTTTGTTTACGGGTTTGTACGTTAACGAAGGAAAGGGCAGGAAGAAGCTTACAATGTTGTATATCGATCACTCTCAATTTACGCTGTAATCCTGGAGGGATATTATTGCACATTCTTGAATCCGCGGTCACGAAGGCGGGGGTGGGGGAGGAGGAGGAGAGGGAACGAATAGATACATGTACGAATGCAGAGAGAGAGAGAGAGAGAGACGAGAGAGTGGAGAGAGAGGAGAGAGAGAGAGAGAGAGAGAGAGAGAGAGAGAGAAGAGAGCCGAAAGAGAGAAGAGAGAGAGAGAGAGAGAGAGAGAGAGAGAGAGAAGAGGAGATGAGAGAGAGAGGAAGAGAGAGAGAGGAGAGAGGAGAGAGAGAGAGAGAGAGAAGAGAGAGAGAGAGAGGAGAGAGAGAGAGAGAACTAGAGAGAGAGAACTAGAGAAGAGAGAGAGAATAGAGAGATGAGAGAGAGACTAGAGAGAGAGAAGAGAA
>NW_020872031.1:49203-56703 GCF_003789085.1 Penaeus vannamei
CCTGACTTGACCCTTGGTGGAATGAACGATTTCACGGTTAACAGAAAGGCGAAAGCGGAACCTTATAGTGCCAAGCTGCCTAAGGTCAATATAAGTACTAATATATACTTATATTGACAATCTAATTTGACCTTTGACCTCCGTTCTCTGATGGAACGACCGACTTCACGGTAACACTACGGTGAAAGAAAACATCAAGGTCAATATAAGTACTTATATATACTTTAATACATACTTATATATATACTTATACATACTTATACACTATACTATACATACTTATAATACTTATACATACTTATATACTATGTTTACTTATACATACTTATATACTATATACATACTTATACATACTATACATACTATATCATATACTCTTATATATACTTTATATTATACTTATAATATACTTATATTATACTTTATATATACTATATATATACTTATATATACTTATACTATACTTATAATACTACTATACTTATATATACTTATACATACTTATATATACGTCTACAAACTTATATATACTTATAATACTTATACATACTTATATATACTTGCATATACTTATTCATACTTCTACATACTTATATATACTTATACATACTCATATATACTTATAATGACCTTGGCAAGCCTTTCGTCGCTTCCTACCGATTCAGCCTCGGAATTGTACCCTCGGAAGCCCCGTCGGTGCGATAAACATCCAGGAAGGAGAGGTCGGGGATATTTGGATTTTGTTTTTGTTTTTGTTTACATTTTGAGCTTATATTTTTGTTGTTGTTGTTGTAAAGTGTGCGTGGGAGGAGTTGTAGGGGAAAGTATATATACTAGTAGATTAATATAACTAATATTACTTGAACAACTCTGGGTAGAGCTTATACTAGTAGATTAATATAACTAATATTGCTCTGGGTAGAATATGTGACAAGATATTAAAAAAAAACAATATTATACAATAGCCATAAACTAACCATCTACTTGGCAGTTTAAAGACCAAAGTTCAGGCCACTCAACTGTAATATATATCCCCTTTGGTACACAATAGTACCAGCGTTGCCACGTACTTTGGTGTACAGCGTTAGGGTACATCGGGGGTACTCGACATGGTTACTATCTGTAAGTATTTCATTCAATTAGTGTGAAGTATTTTCATTCAATTTATCTTATGAGTCGTATCAGAGTACTTGTAAGTATTTTCATTCAATTATCAACTAATCTTATAAGTATTTTTCAACTCCAATATACAGTACATTATAATATTTTTCCATTCATTACTATCTTATAAGTATTTTCATTCAATTACTATCTTATAATATTTATTCAATTACTATCTTATAAAGTATTTTCATTCAATTACTATCTTATAAGTATTTTCATTCAATCAAATATCTTATCATATTCATTCAAGTCCACTATCTTATAAGTTTATTTTACATTCAATCACTATCTATATAAGTATTTTCATTTCTAATTTTCACTATCTTATAAGTATTTTCATTCAATCACTATCTTATAAGTATTTTCATTCAATTACTAATCTTGTAAGTATCTTTCATTTCTTAATTCGCTATCTTTATAAGTAATTTTCCACATTCAATTACTTGACATAAGTAAATTCCAATCACTAATCTTAATAAGTATTACTATTCAATGTACTATCATAAGTATTTCATTCAATCACTATCTTATAAGTATTTTTTTCATCATTACTATCTTATAAAGTATTTTCATCAATACAATCTATATAGTATTTCATTCAATTACTATATAAAGTATTTTAATTCAAATCACTATTTTATAAGTATTTTTCATTTCCATAATCATACAATTATTATTCTACCAATCATCACTTATAAGTTTTCATTCAATTACAATCTTATAAGTATTTTCATTCAATCACTATCTTATAAGTATTTTCATTCAATTACTATCTTATAGTAATTTTCATTCAATTACTATCTTATATAAGTCATTCAATTTATCACTATCTTATTAAGTATTTTAATATCAATATCTTATATTTATTTTTATTTTCAATTACTTAAAGTTACTTCAATCATAAGTATTTTCAGTCAAATATCTTTAATATCTTATATAGTAAATTTTCATTCAATCACTATCTTATAAGTATTTTCATTCCAATTATAATCATTCATACTAGTATTTTCATTCTTCTTAATCATTATAAGTATTTTCATTCATTCCCAATTACTATCATATTTTTCAATATACTTATAATATTTTCATTATTTTCAAATCACTTATAAGTATTTTCATTCAATATCAATCAATATCTCATTCACAATATCTATTATTTCATTCAAGTCACCATTTATAAGTATTTTCATTCAATATTATCTTATAAGTATTTTCATTCAATTATCTATAAGTATTTTCATTCAAGTCTTATAAGTATTTTCATTCATTCATAATTACTATCTATATATTTATATCGCTTATTTATCAATTCATTTTAAAAATATTTTTGGTAACGTGAGCTGGCAACACTGTGCGTGAGAGAAACTGAATAGGTAAGGTATCTTAATTCTATATTTCCTCTCATCTATACATTTTTATTTTATTTTATTCAATTAACCTTACGAAATACCTGTGTGATTTAGGTGTTTTTTTTATTTTTTAAATATTTGTATGATCAGTGATGTTGTGGGATTTTTTCTTTGTTTTCTTTATTCTTTTTTATTTGTTTGTTTTATTTACGGTCGTTATTATGTTTGTAATATTTACGCAATTATATATATGTAGAAAGTTAGATTTGCAACACGTTTAGAACATGTATACATATTAAAAAAAAAAAAATAATTACAAAATCTGCCCCCCCCCAAAAAAAAAAAAAAAAAAAAAAAAAAAAAATCCATCTAATATCCACACACATGGCAACACACTTCCAACATCTACATGTCACACTGCCAACACAAGTCACCAACATTTCCAACATCCACGTATCACACATATCACACCCACAAAATTCCCACTTTCCAACAATCTATAACACCCCACACTGCCAAACAGATCATTCCAACAACCCTTCCAACATTTGCATAACCCACACTGCCAACATAATTCCGACTTCCAACATCCACATAACACCCACACTGCTGCAACAACGATTCCAAACATTTCCAACATCTACATAACACACATTGCCAACATAATTCCAACTCCCAACATCTACATAACTCACACACTGCCAACACGATCCACCAACAACCAACATCTACAAGTCACAACACAATTTTCCAACAACATTCCAACATCCACATAACACCCACACTGCCAACACAATTTTTCCCAACACTTCCAACATCCACGACGGCCACGAAATACAATCCAACGAAACACGAAAGGTCAGATGATCAAGTTGAAGGTCTTTGTTGGTCGAAAAACAATTAATAGGACAGAGATACAAATAGATAAAAATAGATAAAAAATAGATAAAAGAAATAATTAAAAAATAGATAAAAATAAATTAAAAACATAAAAACTAGATAAAAGAAATAATAGAAAATAGATAAAAATAGATAAAAAAATAAAAAATTGATAAAAAATTAAATGGAAAAAGATAAAAATGAGTATGAAAAAAAAAGAGAAAAAGCGTAGGAAACCAAAGAAAGAATAGAAGGAATGAGGAAAACGAAAGAAAGAAAACGAAAGAAAAAAAGAAAGGAAAAAAGAAAGAAAGAAGTGAGGAGTAATATTAAAAAATAGAGAAAGAGAAGGAGAGGAGAGGGGAGAAAGAGAAGCAAAAAGAAGATGAGAAAATTGTGATATTGATTAGAAAATGAAAGTAAAACAAATGTTAAAATGTTAAAAGGGTAACGTGACTCTCTCTCTTTATCTATCTATGAATTCAGATATGTACATATATACATATATACACAAATAAATGAATGTGTGTGTGTGGCTATCTATCTATCTGTTAATCTATCTATCTACATATCCATACATACATATATACATATATGCATACGTATAAGTATGTATATATATACGTATGTATATATGTAGATATGTATATAATATAATATATATATATATATATATATATATATATATATATATATATATTATATATATATATATATATATATATATATAATATATATATATATATATATATATTATATATATGTATATATATATATATATAATATATATATATATATATATTATATAAATATATATTATATATATATATATATATATATATATATATATATATAATATTATGTATATATATATATATATATATATATATATATATATATATATATATATATATATATATATATATACATACATATATATATATATAATATATATATATATATATATATATATATATAATATATATATATATATATATATATATATATGTTTATATATATGTGTGTGTGTGTGTGTAAATACATATATATGTATAAAGATAGATAGATAATGTATCTTATTTCAGAAAATGCAGCCAAACGATCACGAAGTTCTGCCAAGTCGCTTCACAAGCCCAAAGAGCAATTTAAACAAGGTCCCTGCTTACTAATTCACTAAATTTTCTATCACTATTTGAAGAAGACAAAGAAAAGAAAACGAAAAGAAATCTAACAATCAAACAAGAACAAAAAAAAAAAAAAAAAAATTCTTGTTTGTTTCTTCTTCGTCTTAATCAATGGCTTGAGATAAGAAAATAAAACTTCTTGCAAATTTTCCATTGTCTTCAATCTTTTAAAGAGAGAGAAGAGGAAATGTCATTTTTTTTAGTGACTGAAGGAGTATCTCTTTTTCCGTTGTCTGTTTGTCTGTCTGTCTCTGTTTTTCTCGTTCTCTCTCTCTCTTATCTTCTTATGCTTGCTGCCTGTTTGTTTGTCTGTCTCTCTTTTCTCTCTCTAAACACACAACACACACCACACCACGCACACACACACACACACACACACACACACCACACACACTCACACACACACATACACATATATACACACCACCCACTCATCCCTATATATTATATTATAATATATATATATATATATATATATATATATATATATATATATATATATATATATATATATATATATATATATATTATATACATATATATATATATATATATATATATATATATATTATATAATATATATATATATATATATATATATATATATATATATATATATATATATATATATATATATATATATATATACATATACACACACACACACACACACACACACACCACACACACACACACTATATATATATATATATATATTATATAATATATATATATATATATATATACACCCTGTATACACATCCATTTTCCCACCTTTGCACAACTTGCCATTTCTCTTCCGCAAAATTCTTTTTCCCTCTTTCGTGACATTCTAATAAATCGCACAAAGCAGTGACCGTGATGCAGGTGATATCCCGCTGAAATGTGGGGAGAGAAGGAGGCGAGAAAATCTATCACGTTCTATTTCATCTATTTTCATGGAAGAACTACACAGCAGATATGGAGCAACCCTCCCCTTCTCCCCTCTTTCCCCTCTTCCCCCCTCCCCTTCTCCCTCTTTCCCCCTCCCCTTCTCCCCTCTTCCCCTCTTCCACTCCCTCCCCCCAGGTGAACTATATCGCCCCTCACTCCCTCGTGGGAAGGGCCGCCCACGCCCGTCCTACATAAATTTTGAAATATAAGGCTCACAGATGACATTAGACAGATACCTTATACTGATATATTATTATCATTTTTTTTTACCATTGTGCATTTTTGTGTAGCAGTAAATTGCATACATTAGATTTTATCTATTTAGTTATATACTAATTAATCACATACAATAGATTTTATTCAATCATCTGTTTGTATAGCAATTAATTACATACAATAGAGTTTATCTATGTATTTATTTATATAGCAATTACTTCCATATAACAAATCTTATTCATTCATTCATCTATATAGAAATTGATTGCATAGATTTTATTTACCTATTTATACAGCAATCAATTCCATACAATAGATTGATTTTATCTATTTATTCATACAACAATATATTACATACAATGGATTCTCATAACCATCGTGTATGATGGGATTATGGGTATATGGATTATATACCATTATTATCATCACTACCATTACCATCATACCATACATCACTACCATTATATCATCACTACCATTATTATCATCACTACCATTATTATCATCACTACCATTATTATCACCACTACCATTATCATCACTACCATTATTATCATCACTACCATTATCATCATCACTACCATTATTATCATCACTACCATTACTATCATCACTACCATTATTATCATCACTACCATTATTATCCCTTGAATAACCATTATCATTTCTAATATCAATAACTATCCTCATTAATATTTCCAATGTAAATATGGACTTTTTCGTATTGGTGAGTAGTGCGAATGGGAGACATAATACAATTAATGGTTCAATGATCATGGTACCATAGCAGTGGGAGATTCTTATGCATGCCCTCCATTCATGGCTGTGAATTACTAGCAGTTTGTTTGTAGTATTAAGAGAAGAATGGTAGCATTACGTATGTCCGAACAGAGAGCCAGAAAGTTCATTTATTCATAGCATAAGATGATTTATCTCTATATAATGCTCATTGTCGTTGTATTTCATGTAGTACATCGAGATCTATTACATTTAACGCTTATATCCAATTTACGGTCTTGCTACTATGTCTGTAGCCCCCCACCCCCAACAAAAAAATATATACATATATATATATAAATCACAATATCTTTTACATTCATTGCTTGTGCATATTACCACTTTATAGCAGATTTTACTTAACACAAATATATACTTTATCAAGTAGTAATATTTATATGATATCTAAATCATTATATCTAAGGAGATTGATTTTCATGGTAGAGAGAGAGAGAGAGAGAGAGAGAGAAGAGAGAAGAGAGAGAGAGAGAGAGAGAGAGAGAGAGAGAGAGAGAGAGAGAGAGAGAGAGAGAGAGAGAGAGAGAGAGAGAGAGAGAGAGAGAGAGAGAGAGAGAGAGAGAGAGAGAGAGAGAGAGAGAGAGAGAGAGAGAGAGAGAGAGAGAGAGAGAGAGAGAGAGAGAGAGAGAGAGAGAGAGAGAGAGTGAGAGTGAGTGAGAAAGAGAGAGAGAAAGAAGAGACAAAGAAACAAGCAGACAGACAGACACAGACAAAACGACAGAGAACAGAAGACAGACAGACAGACACACACAACGACAACCCAACCCAACATATCTCACCACACAAACTCTCCATCAACATGAAAGGATAAACTTTCTTTTGACAACCTTCTGTGACAGCTCATTGTACCCGGCACGCACTGTCACCCACTCGCCTCTCGACAACAACAAACAAACAAAACAAACAAACAAACAACAATAACATTTGCATTCCGAGTTCTGTGCTTTTGATAACCTGCCTCGTCTTCCCGCGTGAGTTCA
>NW_020872031.1:61703-64908 GCF_003789085.1 Penaeus vannamei
AATCTAGGAATGACCCCGAAAAGACAGAAAACTGAGGGAAAGGAGTAGGAAGGCGAAAATAGAAAGAGGGGGATAGGGGGGGAGGGGTAGGTATATTGCTGGAAGCTGTTTTTTTTAATTATTGTTTTTTTCTTCTTTCTTTTCCATTAATAAAAATTTCTGGATTTTTTTTAAAAAACAATTTCTGAGAAACATTTCATTTTCCTGCCCTATTTCTCTATTCATTCATATTACCCTCTTCTCCCGTTACTTTCCTTATCCATCTTTTATTCACTATCTTCTATTCCTTCCACTTTTTCATAACCTAAACGGAACCGAAGTATTATCTAATTCCAACCAAACAAGGAAAATAAAACAAACAAACAATTACACAAAATAAGCAAAATAATTACTTCAAAACAAGCAAACAAATACACAGAAGAAAATTACACAAAACAAGCAAATGATTACACATAAACAAGCAAAAAAGAAACAATTACATACAAACAGTTACACACAAACAAACAAACAATTACACAAAAAAATAAACAATTACATACAAACAGTTACACACACACAAACAAACAATTACACAAAAAATAAACAATTACACACAAACAAACAAACAATCACACACAGACAAACAATTACACAAAAAATAAACAATACATTACAAACAGTTAACACACAAAACAAACAAACAATTACACAAAATAAACAATACATACAAAAAATACACATCAACAAACAAAAATTATTACAAAAAATAAAACAATACATACAAACAGTTACACCCACAAACAAACAAACAAATTACACAAAAATAAACAATTACATACAAAAAAATTACAACACCAAACAAACAAAAATTATACAAAAAATAACACAATACATACAAACAGTCACACACAACACAGACAAACCAAATTACACAAAAAAAATAAACAGTTACATTGTATGCATGAAACAGTTACACCACAGAACAAACCTAAACGTAAGTAGCGGTAGCGAGATAGAAGGAGATGATGTTATACAATTATCTATCACAAACAAACAATTACACTATAATAACATACTCTTATGTGGCAAAGACAAGATTTTTCTTAAACAATTCTCTAACTACACAAACAAATCAAACAAAAACAACAAACAATTCAAAAGGACAAAACAATACACAAACGAAATATAACAATTACACCACAAACAAGTTACACACACACAGACATACAATTTACACAAAAAATAAACACTTACAACAAACAGGCACACACACACAGACAAAACAATTACACAAAAAAATAAACACTACATACAAAACAAGCTACACACACACAGACCAAACAATTTACACAAAAAAATAAAACAATTACACACAAACAGTTACACACACACAGACAAACAATTACACAAAAAATAAACAATTACATACAAACAGTTACACACCAACAAACAAACAATTACACAAACACAAATCGGTGGGTTTGGAAGCCTGTGGGTGAAGGGCAGGGAGGAGGGATAGGAGGGACGGGGAGGGAGGAGGGAAGAGGGGAGAGGCAGGAGGGAGGGATAGGAGGGAGTGGGGAAGGCAGGGAGGTGCAGGAGGGAGGATAGGAGGGAGGTGAGGGAGGGATAGGAGGGAGGGAGGTGGAAGGGAGCGGAGAGAGAGAGGAACAACGACATTTAGCACACTAATGACCGAATTAACTCCATCCATGTACGTGACAATAATACGGGAAATTATCGCTTAAGGCTTAGTGGCGGCTTCTGAACAGGGAAAGCTTATAGCATTTTTTTCTCTCTCGAAAATTGCGAATGAATGCAGGCAGGGCGGCCTTAGAGGGAGGAGGGAGGAGGAGAGAGAGAGAGAGATGGGAGACACACACACACACACACACACACACACACACACACACACACACACACACACACACACACACACAAATATATATATATATATTATATATATATATATATACATATATATATATATATATATATATAATATATATATATATATATATATATATATATATGTGTGTGTGTGTGTGTGTTGTGTGTGTGTGTGTGTGTGTGTGTGTTGTGTGTGTTGTGTGTGTGTGTGCGTGTGTGTGCGTGTGTGTGCGTGTGTTGTCTCCCACTCTGCGCTCTCTCTCCTCTCTCTCTCTCTCTCTCTCTCTCTCTCTCTCTCTCTCTTCTCTCTCTCTCTCTCTCTCTCTCTTCTCTCTCTCCTCTCTCTCTCTCTCTCTCTCTCTCTCTCTCTCCTCTCTCACCACCATATATATATATATATATATATATATATATATTATATATATATAATATATATATATATATATATATTGTGACCCACGACACATGTGTTCCGGGGTCCTTCTATGCCCAGAGTTCGGACCCAGACTTTCACTCCACTCTCAAAAAACCATACGAACTTCCTTCCAAAATAAACAACCAAATAAACAACGTCATACAACCGCAAATAAAAAATAAAACAAACAACCAAGTAAACAAAAGTCATACAACCTCAAAAAAATACAACAAGTCATACAACCGCAAAAAAATAAAACAAAACAACAACCAAATAAACAACAAGTCATACAACCTCAAAATAAAATAAAAAAAATAAACAACAAGTCATACAACCGCAAAACAAAAATAAAACAAAACAAACAACCAAATAAACAACAAGTCATACAACGCAAAATAAAGATAAAACAAACAACCACATAAACAACCAGTCATACAACCTCAAAATAAAAATAAAACAAAACAAATAAACAAGACATACAACCTCAAAACAAAAACAAAACAAACAACCAAATAAACAACCAGTCATACAACCGCAAACAAAACAAAAACAAAACAAACAACCAAATAAACAACAAGTCATACAACAACTCAAAAAAAAATAAAACAAAACAAACAACCCAATAAACACCAGTCATACAAACCGCAAAAACAAAAACAAAACAAACAACCCAATAAACAACAAGTCATACAACCGCAAAACAAAATAAAAACAAACAAACAACCCAATAAACACCAGTCATACAACTCAAAACAAAAACAAACAACAACCAAATAAACAACATCACAACCTCAAAACAAAAACAAAACAAAATAAACACAAGTCATACAACGCAAAAAAAAACAAACAAACAACCCAATAAAACAACAGTCATACAACCGCAAAACAAACAAACAAACAACCAATAAACAAAAGGTCATA
>NW_020872031.1:66010-81010 GCF_003789085.1 Penaeus vannamei
GATTCGACGTTAATGTGGATGCCTGGGTGTGTGTGCATTTATATACTTGGGTCGTATATATGTAGCATGAACAGGTGGTTGGTCGGTGTAATTGGGATTAGGTGGAGAGAGATCGTTCCACTCCGCCACGTGGTTTAGACAGGATGTAGATCACGTACCGTCAACAAGCACACGCACACACACCTACACAACACATACACCTCCCCCCCTTCTGCGCACGACTCAGCGACAAACACATGTTACATCCGGGCCCACACACATACACACACACACACAAACATACACACAGCGCACAGTAGTATAGATACAGGTACAACAACACATATAGTGATAAGCAACTATTGAGTACTTCAAAATATTTTTCCCTCCTTTCATCTCTGAAATTGTTATGCATCATCAATAACAACAAGTTCTTGAACATTTGTCTCTGCAATTATTTCCTAACCAAAGTCAGTAACAAATGAGTAATGACTAAAGAAATATCTTCAAAGCGGCAAAGAACGTTTTTTAAGACGTTTTTTTTTTCTCCTAAAGATTGGAAACGTTTACAAAGCCGCGCTAACGAGAGCCAGTTATCTTTTCAGTCGATATCTTTACTTAATTGAAAAAGATCTCGTGATTAACTATTACATTTTTGGTGAATTATTTCGAAGCAAAAGATAAGGTTTTAACAGACATCTTTTATAAGACACCCAGGTTATTAAAAAAAATCATGTATTATTCACTTTCTTATCTACAATATCAAAATACAGAGAAATAGATAGACAGAGAGAGATAGGAAGGAAGTGAGAGAAGAGAGAGAGAGAGAGAGAGAGAGAGAGAGAGAGAGAGAGAGAGGAGAGAGAGAGAGAGAGAGAGAGAGAGATGAGAGAGAGAGGAGAGAGAGAGAGAGAGAGAGAGAGAGAGAGAGAGAGAGAGAGAGAGAGAGGAGGACAGAGAGAGAGAAGATAGAGAGAGTGGGGAGAAGGACAGACAGAGAGAAACAAACAGAACAGCAGAGAAAGCGACCGATTTCGCACTGACAGTCCCACGAAGATGCCCTTCCGACACACAAACTACAATCCTGTTGACAATAACGGTTCACTATAACAAGACTACTATTTGCAGTCATTCCGCTGATAATAAACGGCAATTGCAACGACCTCGACTGACCCATTTCGCTTCGAGTCACTGCGATCACAGATACAAAATATCTCTCTCGACTCGCGTTGGAACAAAGGCTTATCAGTGACCCCGAGCGACGAGGATGACCTTGTGTGACCTCGCGTGACCTTCGTGTGCACATGGCCACCCACGCCTCTATCCTCCTCCCCCCTTCCTCCTCCTCCTCCTCCTTCCCGCCTCCTCCTTCCTCCTCACCGCAATTATTTACTCTTCAATCACGGTTACCTTCACCTCCTCCTTCGCTTCTCCCCTCTCCCCTCTCCTCCCTTCCTCCCCCTCTTGTCTCTTTCTTTCTGGGTGTTCGTTGTCTCTCTCTCTATGACTCTGTTTGTGTGTCTGGTTGTCTGCATGTTTATCTGTCTGTTTGCATGTTTCTGACTCATATATCTGTCTATATGTATTTGTCTCTCTCTCTCTGTCTGTCTTGTCTCTGTCTCTGTCTTCTGTCTGTCTGTCTGTCTGTCTGTCTGTCTGTCTGTCTCTCTCTCTCTCTCTCTCTTCTCTCTCTCTCTCTCTCCTCTCTCTCTCTCTCTTCTCTCTCTCTCTTCTCTCTCTCTCTCTCTCTTCCCTCTCTTCTCTCCCCCTCCCCCCCCTGTCTATTTGTATTTGTCTGTGTCTGTCTTCTGTCTCTTTTCTCCGTCTGCTGTCTATCATGTCTGTCTGTCTGTCTGTCTGTTTGTCTGTCTCTCTCTCTCTCTCTCTCTCTCTCTCTCTCTCTCTCTCTCTCTCTCCTCTCTCTCTTCTCTCTCTCTCTCTCTCCTCTCTCTCTTTCTCTCTCCCCCTCCCCCCCTGTCTATATGTATTTGTCTGGTCTGTGTCTGTCTCGTCTCTGTTTCCGTCTGTCTGTCTATATGTCCTGTCTGTCTGTCTGTCTGTCTCTCTCTCTCTCTCTCTCTCTCTCTCTCTCTCTCTCTCTCTCTCTCTCTCTCTCTCTCTCTCTCTCTCTCTCGCTCTCTCTCTCTTCTCTCTCTCTCTCTCTCTCTCTCTCTCTCTCTCTCTCTCTCTCTCTCTCCTCTCTCTCTCTCTCTCTCTCTCTCTCCTCTCCCTCTTCTCTCTCTCTCTCCTCCCTCTCTCTCTCTCCTCTCTCTATCTCTCTCTCTCTTCCCTCTCTCTCTCTCTTCTCTCTCTCTCTCTCTCCCTCTCTCTCTCTCTCTCTCTCTTCTCTCTCTCTCTCTCTCTCTCTCTCTTCTCTCTCTTCTCTCTCTCTCTCTCTCCCTCCCTCCTCTCACATAACACATGTACACACAAACAACAAAACACCCGCTCCCCTCCACACTCATATCGAACTCAAGAACCGAAACCTTACCACCCCTCCCTCCTCCTCCGTCCCCCTCCCTCCTTCCTCCCTGTCTCCCCCCTCCCTTCCCTTCCCCCCTTCCCTTACTCCCCCCCCCCCTCTCCCTTAATTTATTTTCCCTTAATTTTTCGTCAATCAATCCATAATCCCCTTCATCTCACTCCATACCATCATTCACTGCATCCCCCATCCCTCATCTACTCCTCTCCACTCCCCCTCCTCCTTGTTTCCCCTCTGCCCCCCCCAGTTTTCCTTCCCCCCGTTTCACCCTCCCCCCCAGTTTTCCCCTGCCCCCCCCCAGGTTCCCCTCTTCTCCCCCCCCCTTTCCCTCTCATCCCGGTCAACCGCTTTTGGAAACTTCGTTTTATTTTTTAACTTATTTTTTTGTTTCATTTTGTGGTTTAGCTGGTTTGTTTATTTTTTGTGTGGTTGATAAAAGGGTTCTGTAACATTGGTAGTTTGTGAAGGGATGGTTTCGTTCGTTGTAACGGGGTTGTTTGTTCATGGTTTGTGATGAGGATATTTTTTTGAGGTTGTTTGTTGCTTTTTTTGTTGTTTGTAACTATTTTTTTTTCGGCTGCTGTGACGATATATTTTTTTCTTTAGTTTGTTTTGTTTTGTTGTTCTTTGCCAATATATTTTTGTTTGTTTGTGACGAGTATTTTTTTTTTAGTTTGTGATTTTCGTTGTTGTTGTTTGTGTCGATTTTTGTTGTTGTTGTTTGTGACGATCTTTGTTGTTGTTGTTGTGACGATTTTGTTGTTGTTTGTGACGATTTTTGTTGTTGTTTGTGACGACTTTGTTGTTGTTTGTGACGATTTTTGTTGTTGTTTTGTTGTGACGATTGTTGTTGTTTTGTGACGACTTTTGTTTTGTATTGTGTGATTTTGTTGTTGTTGTTTGTGACGATTTGTTGTTGTTTTGACGATTTTTTGTTGTTTTTGTGACGAGTATTTCCTTTAATGATTTATGATTTTTGTTGTTGTCAAGTTGTATTTCTCGGAACAGTATGCAATTGTGACATGTGGCGATAATTTTGTTGTTGTTCTAACGAGCTATTTTGTGATTTCTGACTTTTATTGATTATGAGGTTAAATAGAAGTTCATTGGCATGATTGTGACCTTTTCAACTGGTAATTTCAGTTCGAGCTTATACACGTCTTGTTACCAAATTTCCATGAAAAGAAAAATATAACCAAATTTGTGTTTGCAAATGCGTATCTATTCTAACACAATCCACAGCTACAACATCCCTTTTTCTCGTTCAACATCTGAAACTTTTCATAAAAATCGGTGAAAAAACGTGTCATACATATCATAGCTGGCGTATCTAAAACACGTGAAACCATTTATATAAAAGTTATATAATAAACGAAATGGAGGCGAGATATATGTAGTATATATATATATATAGTATAACTATATATTAATATTTATATTTACTATATTGATATATCACTAAATGCACAGACACACACAGACATTCACAGCGCCAACTACACACACTACAACTCACAACACACACCTCTGCACACACGCACAACAACATCACACACACAACACACACACCACACAACACAAACACACCACATTTCATCACTCACACAGCATGCACATGATACTTCACATTACTCAACACACAGAGATCATCAAACCATGCACGACAACACACACACTCACACTCATAAAAAAATGGAAATTATTAATTCCACACTATGGATCACAGAACTACACACCATCACAACCACCCACACACACACCACACACACACACTGCACACACAACGCACCACATACACACACACAACCACATACACACAACATAGTTGAATGGACAGCCTCTATTACACACACACAATTCAGCACCGAGCATGTGCATAAAAACTACAGGAAACGCCTATCTTCACAGACATACACTACAATTATTTTTTTAAGTCATTCCATATCGAAAGTTTATCACACAACTAAACTACATCACGTTATTACGAACCAACTATCACGATATAATACAATTTAATACAATAGGTGACGACTGAGAGATTTAATTAATGGTCTATATATATCATAATTGATTTATACGTATAATAAATTTATATAAAATCTATATGGTATGATTAGATAAATAAAACTTAAAACTAAAAACGTATATAGAACACCTGGGTAATACTCACGATTCTTACTTTATTTATTCTTCTGACTTAGAAACATGTCCATTTGTTCCACTTATGATTTTTATTCACTTATGTAGCTGTTATATTCAATTTCTTACGTATAGCAATATTTTCGCTCTCGTCTGCTCTATTGATCTTCAACATGCTGCAAAGACTTCGCATATATCACTGCACAAATCACTGTTTCTATTGAACTGAACGTTGCGCAACAAATCATTAACTGGTATGAAAGTTTGTTGGTCAAGCTCGGATGTCTTTCAGTTCTCTATGTTTCCGTTATCTTTAAGCTTCGAGTCCATTCCTTCTAAAATTACTTTTTCAAAATTCTGTATTACACATTTCAAAAAAATCTGTCTCTAAATGATTTTCTGTATCTGATCAATTAATCAATTCTACCTAATTGATAACAGTTTCAAATCTGCTTAACTAGAATTGCAAAGTACAAAAAAAACAAAATAATGTGATTCTCTCTATAACAACGCTTCGCTACTTCATATCATTTTGTAGATTAACTCAAATTCATATTTCATAAAAAAATTCGGTCTCAGATACTTTTCTTTCTAAATATAGTCATTCTAGTTTTTAATTTAACACAAATTGTTCAGCCAAATGTGAACGGAATATGTATTTGATCTTTATAACAATCGGTTCCTTCGTCTACTTAACAGTTGTAGTTAAAGAGTTTAACCAACAATTCGATGATTCATTAAAAAAAATCCGGTCACAAATATTTTGCTTTCTAAATGTATCAATTCTAAGGCTTTTATGTTCAAAGTTGGTTCAGAATTGTGAAGAATATGCATTTTCGTCTGTATAACAACGTCTTCGACGGTACTCATAATCAAACTACAGTCTTTGATGATTAACTGTTTACAGGCTTGTAATCTAAAATTCCAATCACTATTAACTTTACTCATTGATGAGTACACTATAGGTCTATATATTATAGAATTAGTTTTAAGTCTAAGACTCTAAGTTTCACTGGTGATGTAACATTATAATAGAGTAAAATTAAAATTGTTAACATTATAATTACAATAACACTAAGTTCATTGCTTGCTAGTCATCCATGTAATGTGGCAACTATAGCAGCATTGTTTATCTTCCTCTTCTCTCGGTCTTCTCCTCTCTCATCTCTCTCTCTTAATTAAGGTAACAAAATCCTAAATTATCTCCATTGTTTGCATGTTATCTTCGCATGGCTTCATAACACGAATAGTTAATTACTTAACTCAACTTTTAAAAACACACTGCTCTGAGAGTCACAAATTACATCCTAATTTCTTTGACCTTTCCTCATGACCTTTCTCAGATGACCCGGTATGACCTAGCATGACTTTCTCTCGCCGTGTTCGCCTTCATGTCTCTTCCGCTGTCGAACCGTTCGACTCTGAAGCTGGTTCAGTCAAATACGCGAATCACATGGTCGTAATAGTCTACGCGGAGTTTAATCCCATCTCAAGCTATCACTCAATGTACAATAAAAGTTACATCCACGACATCCCCTCTCTCCACAACATCCTCTCTCACCACCACACTCATCCACTCTTTCTGCCCATCGACACTCTCTCCACACATCTTCTTCTCTCTCTCTCTTTCACAACACAATCTCTTATCTCACAACACACACACTCAGGTAATTATATATATATATATATATCATATCTATGACCTATCTATATATATTGTGTGCTCGTGTGTGTGTGTGTGTGCTGTGTATGTTTCTTGGTATCCATGTATTCCGTGTGTGCGTTGTGTTGTCTGTGTGTGTGTTGTGTGTGTGTGGTGTGTTGCTGTGTGTGTGTGTGTGTCGTGTTGTTTTGTAGTACTGGTACTATATCAACTGGGTCGTATGTTATCATTTTGTTTGTTATTAATTATTATTGGCATAGTTATGATTATTTGACTACAATCCATATCACACATCACAAGCATCTTTCACACGCCCCTCCTTCCCTGACGCACACAAACACAACACATACATATACAAACACATCTCATTCACTCCGCAACACACCACTCCACACACACAAAACATCTCCGCATACATCATCCACACACACCACACACACACACCACACACGACTCAGTCTGCGCACAAACATCGTCTCACACAGCATCTTCTCCCCACCACACGACACACCACACACACACACACACAACCACACCCATACATATATACCAACATACACATCACACAACACACACACACACCCACACACACACATCACTACATATATATAATCTATATAATATATACTAATATAGTATACCGTATTCTATCATTATATATGTGTGTGTGTGCTGTGTGTGTGTGTGTGTGGTGTGTGTTGTCGTGTGTGTTCATGCCGTCGGCGTGCGTGCGTGTGTGTGTTGTGTGTGTATGTTGGTGATGTGTGTGTGTGTTGTCTGTGTGTATCACTCTTGTATGGTTTTGTGTGTGTCGGGGGGGGGGGCGTGTGTAAATGCTTGTATATTGCGTGTAGCATAATCATACTATGCATAATCATTAATACAACAAAATTGATAACAACGACCCAAGGTGATACTAATACCAGTATAAAAACACACCTAGCCTTCCACTCTCTCCACACCTCATCATCCACAATCTCTCTCACTCCATCCATCACACACACATCCACAACACACACACACTCATCCACACACACACGACACAGTCCACACACACCAAATCACATCCCTACACGTCTCCTTCCACGCCACACAAATCGAGGTGGGTCTATGTTATGTGTGTTTGTTTGTCGTTGCCCTGTTGATCATCTTGATGGGAGGCGGTTGGGGGGGGGGTTAGACAAATAGTTAGACAGAATCGTCGGTCTATTAAAAGGAAATAAAATAATGATAAACAAAAGATTTAAATAAACATTAGTAACGTGAGTAAATGAAACGTAGTAAACGTGCTGTCACACTAGTACTTTTTCCGTTATATTTTTTTCTAAGCAATTTTCTGAAATTGTCGCATTTTTGGAGGCGAAATTTCGATTTTCCAGTCAGAATATATATATATATATATATATATATATATATAATATATATATATATATATATATATATATATATATATGGCTTCATTTCAATTCAGGAAATTAAATGGGAGAATGTTTCAAAATCGCTGGCATGCTTGATGTTTTTTATCTGTACATAATGATAATATTACTCGAATTATATACAATGAAACATCATCATAATTATCATATATCATAGAAATATATTTAGTAATAAAATTTAAACACTAGACAAACATGTGGGACAGAATAATCACACATTAAAACGAAGGAACGAAAGAAAAAGATTTTGACATTTTTCCCTAAATGGCGAGTTGATACACGAGTGATTTTGTTGTGATTTTTGTTGTATCTTTTGATCCAGGGGAGTAAAATTAGCAATATATGTAGTTTTGATATGATGAAAAGAAATATTTAGATTTTTTAATGATATTCTTCCCCACCTTGTACCAGGATATAAACACACACACACACACACACACACACACACACACACACACACACACACACACACACAGCACACACACACATACACACACACGCCACGATATCAAAACACAGGGTGGGTGTTGCTGCGCTACGTACGGTCACGGCCCCAAAACACGTGTCAGACATGTTTCGAACTTGTTTCCAACATGCGCCTGACACCACACTCTTCGCATGAGGTCGGGCAGAAGTGAAACCCCTTCATGACATGACTTCTGTCCGTCGCTGTGCCAGGCAGGGGGTTTCGTCGCCCTGTCATGCTTGGCAGCGTGGGTGTTCTTATAAGGAGGTTTTGAGTGACATCCCGTCATAAAACGACGAAAAGTAGAAAGGAGAACAGTAGAACAATAACAGTATCGACGGAAATGCCTGCTAATAGGAGTTCTGATGCATCAAAAATGGCACGAAGAATAACAAAGCAACAGCATACACGTGTATGTGTGTGTGTATCTTCTCTCTCTCCTCTTCTCTTCTCTCTATCTCTCTCTCCTCTCTCTCCCATCCTCTCTATCTATCTCTTCTATCTTATCTATATAATATATATATATATATAATCTATATATATCTATATATATATATATATATATTATATGTAAATACACATAATGAGTTTATGTACGTAATTTACGATCCCTTTGTTTTTATCAATTCGTTTCCTTATCTATCGACCAATTAATTCGACCAAAACCCTAATTGCGCTGCGTTTTTTTCGTCACATTTTTTTTTTAACGGAGCGTTTGTCTTCCGCGATGCCGGCCTCCGCAAATTTATTCAGCGGCTAATTTTTGGCTTTTGATGCAGACAGATACGTTAACGGAGACGATCACGCGACGAAATGCAAGGACGATAAGAGGATGAATTTTACGTGATTATAAAAAAGAGGAAATTGTTTTCTTTCTTTTTTTTTCTGGGGGGGGGGGGGGGGGGGGAGGGGAGGGGAGGGGAGGGGAGGGGTTGGTCTTCGATTTTGGGGAGGGAGGGAGGGAGGGAGGGAGGGAGGGAGGGTGGAGAGAGAAAGAGGGTGGAGAGAGAAAGAGAAAGAGAAGGGAGAGGAGAGGGAGAGAAATAGAGAAGAGAGAGAGAGAGAGAGGAGAGAGAGAGAGAGAGAAGAGAGAGAGAGAGAGAGAGAGAGAGAGAGAGAGAGAGAGAGAGAGAGAGAGAGAGAGAGAGAGAGAGAGAGAGAGAGAGAGAGAGAGAGAGAGAGAGAGAGAGAGAGAGAGAGAGAGAGAGAGAGAGAGAAGAGAGAGAGAGACAGAACAAGACAGAGATAGAGAGACGGGAAAGAGAGAGAGAAGAGACAAACGAATGAAAAAAAAAGAGATAATGAGGCAGAAAGACCAAAAAAGAGAAAAGCATCAGGAAGAAAAAAAAAAAAAAAAATCCTCAGAAGTCCACAAACATACACCCATTCCAGCCTAAAAAAAAAGAAAAGAAAAGGAAAACTGCATCCCAATCAATAATGCATTTTGTCTCTCCCGCCTTTGAAATCGGCGGAAATCGGCTTTCTTTTATCGCTAAGCTCACGATTATCTGCAAAATTGTCTTTGTGATTTCTCTCTCTTTTTTTTTTTTTTGCTTCCGTTGCAATTTGTCTTCCGTTAATCACACATTAAAACGAACGAATGAAAGAAAAAGATTTTGACATTTTTTCCTAAATGGCGAGTGATACACGAGTGATTTTGTTGTGATTTTTGTTGTATCTTTTGATCCAGGGAAGTAAAATTTGCAATATATGTAGTTTTTGGATATGATGGAAAGAAATATTTAAGATTTTGTTTGATATGATTTAATATTCACATACATAAACACACACACGAGAATGCCGACACACTCACAAATATACACACAAACAGATAAACACACACATTACATGCACGTACAGATACTGACACAGACGAACAGACATACACGGCCACGTACAGACACAGACATAGACACACACATACACACAGACACACACACACACACACACGCACACACACACACATACACGCCCACGTACAGACGCAGATAAAGACACACACACACACACACACACACACACACACACACGCACACACACACACACAACACACACAACAATATAAATAAATACACACACCCATACAAGCAAAGTCATTATGCACGCCATAATCTCTCTAGTGCAACACGTAAATGTACGATACCCGCCTCTCATTTCCCCTTCCTCCCCTCTCACCTTCTTTCTCCATCTTCACTTCTTCCCCTCTCACTTGTCCTGTCTCCCCTCTCCTCTCTCCCTCTCACTCCCTCATCTCCTTCTCCCCTCCCCTCTCTTCCTTTCCCCCTTCTCATTTCATCTCCATCCCCCTCCTCCTCTTCTCTTCTCTCCCACTCCGCCCTCCTTCTCTCCTCTCCCCCCTGCTTTCCATTCTCCCTCTACCCTTCCTCCCTGCTTCCGCCTTCTCCTCTCTTCCACCTTCTTCTCCCTGCTTCCTTCCTTCCACCCTTCTTTCTCCCTGCTCCTCCACTCCTCTCTTCCACCCTTCCTTACTCCCTGCTCCCTCCTTCTGCTCTTCCATTCTCCCTCTCTTCCACCCCTTCTTTTTCTCCCTGCTTCGTCCTTCTCCCCCTTCCTTTCTCCCCTCGTTCCCCCTCTCCTCTCACTGCCCATCAAATTAAGTGGACACGGGTATTGTGTGTCAGGTGTGGTCACTTTTGATGACAATGGGATAGGGATGAAGGGTAAGGAGGGAAGAGAGAGGGAGAGAGGAGGGAAAGAGGGGAGAGAAAAAGGTTGAGGGAGGGGGAGGAGGAAAAGAGGTAGAGAAGAAGGGAGGAGAGGGGGAGAAGAGGGAGAGAGAGAGGAGGGAGAGAAAGAAGGAGAAAAGGGGGAGGGAGGGAAAGACGGAGAAAAAGGAGAGTGGAATGAAAGAGGGAGATAAAAGGGAGGGAACAGAAGGAAGAGGGAGGGATGAGAGACGGAGGGAGGGGGAGAGAGAGAGAGAGAGAGAGAGAGAGAGAGAGAGAGAGAGAGAGACGAGAGGGAGAGAGAGAGGAGAGAGAGAGAGAGAGAGAGAGAGAAGAGAGAAAGAGAGAGAGAGAGAGAGAGATGAGAGAAGAGAAGAGAGAGATGAGAGAGAGAGAGAGAGAGAGGAGAATTCATAGATGTTACAGTATGATAAAAATGGAGAGACAGAAAATAGGAATAAGCTGAAAGAGGCGCAAATAATGGGTTTTGTAAAACTAAACTACAGTTGTGAATTTTCGAATGAGAGGGGGGAGTGGGGGAGGGAGAGACGAAGATAGGGAAGAGAGAATGGAAAAAAGAAAAAGAGAAGAAGAATGGAAAAAAGAAAAGGGAGAGAGAAATAAAAAAAGAAAAGAGAGAGAGAATGGAAAAAAGAAAAGAGAGAGAGCATAGAAAGAAAAGAGAAGAGAGAACGAAAAAGAAAAAGAGAAGAGAATGGAAAAAAAAAGAAAAGGGAGAGAGAAATAGAAAAAGAGAAAGGGGAGAGAGAAATGGAAAAAATAACGAGAAAAAGAAGATAGGAGAGATGATGGGGGAAGAGAAGTAAAGATGAGAAAGGGAGAAAAGGGGGAGGAAAAGAGAAGGAGAAAGAAGAGGGAGACTGGAAGGTGAGGACGAGAGAAAAAGTGAAGTAGAGGAAAAAAAGGAGAAGGAAGGAGGAAAAAAGAGAGGAGGAGAAATGGGGAAAGAAGAGATAGATAGAGAGAATGAGATTGATAGATTAGTAAGTAGATAAAGAAGGAGATAGAGTGATAGAGAATTTTTTTTGATAGATGGTAGGGGAAAGTAAGAGATAAATTAGTGATAGACCAGACAGACATGGCCATTTTATCCTATGTCAGCTGGGCATTTTATCGCTATGTCCAGTGGGCATTTTCCTATGTCCTGGGCAGTGTCATCTGTCTGGCATTTTATCGCTATGTCAGCTGGGCATTTATCCTATGTCCTATGTCAGCTGGGCATTTTATCCTATGTCAGCTGGGCATTTTATCCTATGTCAGCTGGGGCATTTTATCCTATGTCAGCTGGGCATTTTCCTACGTGTGGATTGCGTGGGCGGGCATTTTCCTTATAAGGTGCTGTCACACTAGCACTTTTTCCGTCAATTTATTTTGACAATTTTCTGAATTTTTGTCCATTTTTGAGCGAATTGTCGATTTTCCAGTCAGACGATAATGATCGTTTCCGTCTGAAAACCTTTCCGTCAACTTTTTCAGCCAAGCATAGTCAAATCAAGAGCTATATTCAATGAGAAAGTTATATTTTATGTTTGTATTTATGTTAAATAAAATTGTCCAAAAAATTGACGGAAAAAGTGCTAGTGTGAGAGCGCCTGATGCTTCGATGCAGATTTGCGTGCGGGGGAAAATATCATGTTAATGGATATCTCTCTTTTGTATAGCACTTTTTTCCCCCTTCCTCGTACTAAGGGTTTAATGCAGTTAATGAAAGTCACGAGGCATTATATTCCCTTTGTTTATTCCTTTTCAGAATTAGCCTCTTATCAGACTTCACGTCCTTGTCACAGGAATTAGAAAAAAAGGTTATCATTCGGCATTTTGCACCGGGTCCAGTGTCAGTTCATGTCCTTCGCCCTAATATGACCTTTGACCTGGCGAGGAAGCTAAGTTGACCTCATTCCTGACATTACATTTCCTACATCCAGTCTTGTTCCTTGGCTATCCACCGGATGAGAAGTGGAGAACGTGAGGATAAATGGGGATGAAGGAGAGAAGGCAAAAATCAAAATCAAAAGGAGGGAGAAAGAGAAAGAAGAGAGAGAGAGAGGGTGGAAGAAGAGAGAAAGGGAAAGAAGAAAGATCGAAAAGAGAGAAAAGAGAGCGAAAGAAATGGAAAAGAAGCGAAAAAAGACAGATGATTAAGACTAACCACCGAAACGGATGGAGGGAGAGGAAGAGGAACAATAAAGGAAAGTGAGAAGGAAAATGGTTAAGGCTATTCACCGAATGAGAAGTGTAGAACACGGAGATAAATAGGAAAATTGGGAAGAGAGATTAAGAATCAACATATATGAACAAAAGAGGAAAGGAAAGAGGTAGGGAAAAAGAAGTGAAAGAAAGAACCTAAAAGATAGAGAGAAAGGGAAACCAACTGAAAGATATGAACCAAGAGACATAAAAGAAAAAGAAAAAAAAAAGAATAAGAAAAAGAAAAGAAAAGAAAGAAAAAGAAAAAGAAAAAAGAAAAAGAAAAAGAAAAAGAAAAAGAAAAATAGGAAAAAGAAAAAGAAAAGAAAAGGAAAAGAAAAAAGAAAAAGAAAAAGAAAAAGAAAAACAAAAAACAAAACAAAACAAAAGTGAGATGAATCGAGCCGATTTCTTAAGACAAAAAAAAAAAGAAAAAGAGAAAAAACAAAAACAAAACAAAAGTGAGATGAATCGAGCGATTTTTCTTAACGAACAAAAAAAAAAAAGAAAAGAGAAAAAACAAAACAAAACAAAAGTGAGATGAATGCGAACCGATTTTTCTTAACAACAACAACAAAAAAACAAAAAAACAAAAACAAAACAAAACTAAGACAGAAAGAACATCCAACGACTCCCGCCGGAAATGACAAACAGACAAGGCACACAACAGCAATGTGTCGATCATAAAATCATTATGCAAATGAGAGCAAACGAAACTCGACAGAAATAAGATATAAATGTGATAGATGCTCTCGTGAATATTAATGCAACTGCAGATATGATGCTCGTTCGTGTGTGCATGCATCCAGTTCACACACTCATGAACGTAAGCATAATCGTACACGGACATGTTATTAAAAAGAGACAATTTTTTTTTTGTTTGGAGGCAGGCACGTACACACTCGCAGGCACTCTTATACATGTAGCATATACATTTTCCCTCTCCCCATAACACACACAAATCAAACACGTACAACGCAAGCACAACACACCAACACAGACACACAAATAAACATCACACCACAACACACAACACAAACACACCACATACACAACACAAACACACATACAAACAAACAAACAATTACACCCACACCACACCCCACCCCACACACCCCCACACCCCCAACACAACCAAACATCAAAACAACATTCAAACACCCCACACACAATCACAAACACACGCCCCCCGACCGTCCCCTCGCCACCCACCCCCACCACAGAGAACATCACGGGTTCTGGCTGCGGGTTCAGAACCTTCAGAACCTCGTCCGATGAGCATGCTACTCACAAGGCCCCGATGACCATTACGGCGGATAAACGTAAATGGAGATAATATGAATGATATTGATCGATGGCAAAGGAGGGGAGGGGGGAGGGGGGGAGGGGGGTTAGGGAAGGGGGAGGGGAAGGGGGGAAGGGAAGGGAGGGAGGAAGGGAGGGAGGGAGGGAGGGAGGGAGGGGAGGGAGGGAAAGGAGAGGGAGGGAGGGGGAGAGGGGAGGGGGAGAGGGGGGAGGGGGAGGAGAGGGAGGGAGGGAGGGGGGAGGGAGGAGGGGGGAGAGGGAGGAGGGGAGGAGGGGAGGAGGGGGGAGAGAGGGAGGAGGGGGGAAGAGGGAGGAGGGGGAGAGAGGGGAGGGAGAGGGGGGGAGAGGGAGAGGAGAGGGAGAGAGAGGAGAAGGGAGGAGGGGAGAGAGAGAAGAGAGAGAGAGAGAGAGAGAGAGAGAGAGAGAAGAGAGAGAGAGAGAGAGAGAGAGAGAGAGAGAGAGGAGAGAGAGAGAGAAGAGAAGAGGCAAAAAAGAGAAAAAAGAAAAGCGACACAAATGGAGAGTGAGAAAACGAGAAAAAGGAAAAGAGAGGCAGAGAAAAAGAAAGAAAATGAGAAACAGACAAGGAAAGTCAACCATTAACCGCCCCCCACCCCTAATCACACACACGCCCC
>NW_020872031.1:85405-100405 GCF_003789085.1 Penaeus vannamei
CTCATTCGCTCTTCATCCTCTCTTCTCTTCTTTCTGCTTTCTCCGTTCTCGTTCTCTCTCTCTCTTTTTCTTTTCTTGTCTCTCGATTCTCGCTCTCTCTCTCTCCTCTCTCTCTCTCTCTCCTCTCTCTTCTCTCTCTTCTTCCTCTCTCTCTCTCTCTCTCTCTCTCTCTCTCTTGCCTCTCTCTATCTTCCGTGCTTCACTTATTTCTCTCCTCTTCGCCCTTCTCAAAATCCTCCTCTCCCTTCTCTCTCTACCTCTCATAATCCCCTCCTCCACCATCTCTCTTTCTTCCTCCTCCTTTTCTTCCTCTGTCCTCTTCCCTTCTCAGCATTCCCTCTGTTTCCCTAAGACGCGCAAAGATGTACTCAAGAAAAAATGCCAAATTTTTGAGAGACGATAAGCAGGAGTGAAGGTCAGGGAGGAGAAAGAGGAGGAGGAGAAGAGGAGAAGAGAAGAGGAGAACGAGGAGAAGAGAGTGAGGTCAGGAGGAAGAAAGAGGAGGAGGAGAAAGAGGAGAAAGAGGAGGAGGAGAAAGAGGAGAAAGAGGAGCGAGAAAAGAGGGAAAGAGGAGAGAGGAAAAGAGGGAAAGAGGAGGAGGAAGAGGGGGGGGGGGAGATCGGTCGCGCCGTCAGAAGGAGAAGAAGAAGGAAGAGGAGAAAGAGGAGGAGAGAGGTAAGAGATCAGTCGCGCGTCAGGAAGGAGAAAGGAAGGGAAAAGAGGAAAATGCAAGAAGGAGGATGAAAACAGATGATGAAAAAGTGGCATGTAGATAGATTGGAAGAAGAGGGAGGAGAGGGAGGAAGGAGAGTAAGAGGAGGGAGGACGAAGAGGGGCGGCAGCAGGAAGAAGGGAGGAAGAAGAGGAGGATTTAGGATTAAGAGGATAAAATAAGAGGAAGAAGAAGGAAGGAGGAGGAGGCCGAGCTATGCATAATGATAAAAGGGAAGATTAAGGAGTAGGATGGGAGATGAAACAGGAGGATGAAGAAGAAGAAAAAGACGGTAAAAAATGGAAGACAGAAAAGGAGGTGGAGAAGGAGGGGATGAGGTGGAGAGCAGGAGGAGAGGAGGAGAGAAGGAGGAGGGGAGGAGAAGAAGAGAGGAGATAGGAGAGAGGAGGCAGCAAGCAGGAAGAGGGGATAGGGAGAGGAGAGAAAGGAGAGAGGAGGAAGGGGAGGAGAAGAGCAATTGCAAAGGAGGGAGGAGCCAGCGAGCGAAGAAGGAGGAGGCAGGAGAAGCAAGGAGAAAGAGGAGGAATAAGAAATCTGAGGCAGGAGGAGGAGCGATGGAAGATGGGGAGAGCGGGGGGCCCGGGGAGGGGACAAGCAGGACTGCAATAAAAACAAAAGTTGGTGAACATCTTTAGCAGTTTTGATTAGTCTTTCAAGAAGAAACATTTTCTTATTTCATGTAAGCTATTTTTCCATAATCTGTCTCTGAGAAAAGATTTTTGAAATATAATGTACTTATTCTTTGTTTCTTTGCTCTCAGGATGATCACCAAGCTTCATTTCATTTATCATGACGGATAGCAGTATTACACACACATATTATATATATATATATACGCTATATATATATAGTATAGTATAGTTACTAGAAATATATAATCAGTATATAATACGGGTATATTTATATATAGAGAGTATA
Organism: Penaeus vannamei; assembly: GCF_003789085.1. Lineage (NCBI taxonomy): Eukaryota > Metazoa > Arthropoda > Malacostraca > Decapoda > Penaeidae > Penaeus > Penaeus vannamei. The sequence goes on from NW_020872031.1 coordinate 87,057, forward strand.
TATATATTATATAGTACTATTAATAGTTATTAATCATAGGTATAGTATGCTATGTATATATATATATACTATACATATGTACTCTAGATACATATATGCTACTGTATATTATATAGATAGTCATAGTACTTATGATAGTAGTATAGCTATATATATATATATATATATATATAGGATATGTGTGTGTGTGTGTGCTGTGTGTGTTGTGTGTGGTGTGTGTGTGTTGTGTGTGTGTGTGCTGTGTGTGTGCTGTGTTGTGTGTGTGTCGTTTTACTGTATAGATATATTATATAGTACTCAGGTATGATATAATAATATAATATATTATATATATATATAGTAACGTATATATATGGTATCTATACATATATATACTACTATCACTAGTAGGTACTATATAGCTAGGTAATATATATATATAGATATATACCGCTATAGTATAGTATTTCATATATATGTATATATACGTATAGGCCCGTAGCTGCTAACTAGGGTATATAGGATATATATAATAGAATAAAAGAACTAAAAGATAAAGGGAAAATATTAAAGGAAAAGGAAAAAAGAAAGGTATCTTAGTACCTCACGATACATGTATCTAGCTGGTTTTAATGTAAATTATGTTATATTGCGATGATTGGTCGAGCAGTTAAAATTTCTTGGATGAATGATTAGTTCATGGCTTCAAGCCATAAATGAGGTTTATTAGCTCCCACGCCTGCCCACCACTGTGACTTTTAAAAAAGGCTACTAAAGCCTTCTATAATGCTGTTGTTTGGATAATTATTGCTGGGTGGACAGTGAAGGAAACTGAACGGGAGCGACTTGTCGCCTCAGTGCTGGTAAGGTGTAAGAAGTGGAGCAGCCCCCTAATTGCCACAGGATGGGCAGGCGACTCATGGACATGAAGTGACCCACCCAAGGCGTATAGAGGAAAGGCCTCATAAGGTACTTTAGAATGTAGGTATTAAATAGGGGCCTCCCTTATATCCGGGATAAAAGGTTTGTGGCGCAAAAACAGGCCATATGCGATCTCACGGGTCACTGACGGGATTACTTATTATAAAAATATATATATATAGTATATATATATACGAATATAATATATTATATACGTATTAATAGTGTATATGTATAAAATATATATATACTATATATATATATATATATATTATATATATATATATATAATATATAGTATATTAGTAGTATATATGTGTGTGTGTAGTGTTTGGATTGTCGGTGTGTGTGTGTATGTGTGTTTGTGGTACTGCTGGTTGTGGTGTGTATGTGTGTGTGTGTGGGTGTGTGTGTGTGTGGTGTGTGTAGTGTGGTGTAGTGAATGTAATCGTGTGGTGTGGTTGACATATAAGATATTATATATATATAGGTTATAATTATAATATATATATGTTTATATAGTTATATATATATATATTAATAATAGTTATTATTATATATATATATATAATATTATATATATGATATAGGTAACTAATATATATTATACCACGCACACACACACACTTAAATACATATGCAGGACATATGTTAACAAAACCACATGCCGATAAATATTTGGTGCTGGTGGGCAGGAGATTGTGGTAGTGGTGGTGTGTGGTTATGTGTGTGTGTGTGTGTTGTGTGTGTTGTGCAGCAACATCACATACGTTTATGACGCTGAAAGCCACCTTTAAGTACAAGTAGCAGCTAATCTTGCTCTTTAACAGTTTGACTTCTCACATATGATTGTAGGCGATTAAGAATTTCCTTTTATAATCTTTGTCGTTAAGTATATAGAATATAAAAGGCACTGTCTGACATACAGACTACAGCATTTACATATACACACACATCGCATCAAACATAAAATAAAATCAATATACAATAAACAAACACCCACACACACTGAGATACACACATTTGGCCAAACACCACACACTCTCTGTCTAACACACAAACATACTCATCAACTAAACAACCTCATAAAACAGACACGCATCCTAAAACACCAACACATCAAAACATTTACACAACAAACACCCACACATACTGAGACTCACCACAAGCAATACACACCACCTCTAACCCACAAACAGTACACCAAACAAACACCATACAAACAAATACACAGAACCCAAAATACACACACACCACACACAATATCACTCATCACTACACAATCAGTGATCAGTGTCGTGGTGATGTTCGATGACTTCGACACTGCTGTGTGTCTCACTATGTGTGTTGATAGATGTGTACGATCGATAGATAAGCTCAGGCGTGATGTAAAACTGATGTAACTAGACCCTGATATACCACCACCAACCCACCACGCACCCAACACACACCACCACACACTTCACCACACCACACACACCATACTATCACACATCACCAACTACCACACATACACCTTCCACACAACATCATCAACATACCAACACCACACACACACACACACACACGACCCAGCTCACGTACATTCCTCGCGTCGGTATCTCTTCCCTCTCCTCCAATCTCTCTTCGCCTTTATAACATTCTCTCTCTGTCCCCATTTCAGATCTTTCCCTTCCCCTTCATCCTCTGAAGGCCTGTAGAGTTCCCCCTGTCTGTTTGTTTCTGTTTGTGCCGCTTCTCTGTATTTCCTCTCTCCTATGTTGTCTCATTCGCTTCGACCTCGTCCCCTCTCGCTGCGGCCTCGCTCTTGTTTCGCTTGCGTTTTTTCCCTTCGCTGTGCTCATCTCATCTATCATTCTCTCTCTCTGTCTGTCTCGTGTCTTCTCTCTCTTCTCTCGTCTATTCCTTCTCTCTCTCTCTCTCATCTCTCTCTCTCATCTCTCTCTCCCTCTTCTCTCCCCTATCTCTTATATGTTCTATATTCGTTCCGCCTGTCTCGTGCTGTGTTTGGTCTGCTTGTTGTGTGTGTGTTGTCTGTTGTGTGAGGTGATGTTGGTGTTGGATCTCGTGTGCTGTTGCGATGATGTGTGCTGTGTGCTTTTATTCTTGCATTTGATCAAGAGTTATTTTTTTTATGATTTATTTGAACTATAATGTGTTATTGGTTTTACGTTTATCTTACCCGCGCCTCACCCCGCCCCCCGCCGTCTCGGTACTTTTTTCCTCCTACATCTCTGTTTTGTATCTTATCATAACGTGTTATTCCAAGGTCCTCTCTCTCTTCGTATATCATTGTCCCTTCGTCTATCCTGATTTCTCTTCTCTATTTGATTACCGTTCCCCTATCTCTATCTTTCTCGTTCTGCGTTGTATCGCCTAGTATCCCTTTATCGTGCTTGTTGTATGCTCTTTAAAAGGTGGTTATAACCTGGGAATGCCAATTTTTGTTCTTTTTCCTTTTTTTTTCTCTCGTCTTCTCTCTCTCATCTCTCGTCCTCTCTTCATTCTCCTCTCTGTCGTGCTCTCTCTTATCTTATGCCATTCTCTCTACTTCTACTCTCTCTCTCTACTCTCTCTCTACTCGTGTGCTGTGTGTGTCGCTGCTGCCTCTAGCTTTTCGGTGCTCTCTGTCGTCATACTGTGTGTGTTGCTTCTCTCTCTCTCTCTCCTGCTGCTCTGTCTACTCTCTTCTCTCTCTCTAACTTTCTCTCTTCTCTCCCCTCCCCCTATACCCCTATATGACCCCCTCACCCCGTACCCCCCCCCTCTCTCTCCTGCGTCTTTCTCTTCTCTCTCTTCTCTCTTCATCTCTCTCTTTATCGCTCTCTCTCTCTCTCATCCTCTACTCCCTCTCAGCCTCTCCATCCCTCCCTTCTCTTTCTCTGTTCTCTCTTATCTCTTCTCTTTCATCTCTCTTCTCTCTACTCTCTTCTCTCTCTCTCTCTCTTCTGTCTCTCTCTCTCTTCTTCTCACTCTCCTCTCTTCCTTCTCCCTCCCCCCCTCTCTCTCTCTCTATCTATCTCTCTCTCTCCCCCTCCCCCCCCCCCCCCTCTCTCTCTCTCTCTCTGTGTGCGCGCGTGCGTGTGCGTGTGTGTGACCTTCCATCTATTTAGCCCATCTCTTTCTCTCCCATTCCACGAACCTACCTATTTGCTAATTACAAACTTACGAAAAGAAGAGGAAGGAGAGAGAGAATGAGAGAGAAAAAAAAATCACGAGAAAAGTCCGGCAATAACCCAGGTGGGAAGAGTGGGAGAGGAAGAGCAGCGCCCTCGAATTAACTCAAATATTTGCCAAGAGTTTGGAGCTAATGACAAGATATCACAGACGAATTATAGAAAACGGGATCAAATTCCATGAGGAAACAGAAAACGGAGGAAGTCCGCGTTCGAGTTTGCTTTTTTTTTTGTGTGTGTTCGAAATGGTTATTTGTTTCTTTTTGTGTCCACCGTGTTGTGTGAGGGTGGGGGTGTGGTGGTGGGGGAGGTGAGGACAAGTAGGAAGGGGGAAAATAGGCACGTGTGCGCATACACACAACACACACACAACACACCGCACACAACATACACACCACACACACACACACACACACACACACCACACACACACACAAAACACACACACCCACACAAATACACACACACACAACACACACACACACACAACACACACACACACACACAATAGACACACACACACACACACAAAACACACACGCACACGCACATATATAAATTACCTACAGATAGTAGACCAAGAGATAAACAGACAGTGATTAGACATATAGATAGATAAAAAGATAATATACATATATAAAAACGAAGATATGAATTGAGCTACAGAATCAGAGGCAGAAAGAGATAGAAAAAGTCATACAGACAGACTAACAGACGGATACACATCTCCGCAAAGACCTATGTTAATATTTCAAGAGATGAGAGAAGAGGAGAGAGAGGGAAGAGAGAGAGAGAGAAGAGAGAGAGAGAGAGACGAGAGAAAGAGAGAGAAGAGAGAGAGAGAGAGAACGAGAGGAAGAGAGAGAAAGAAAGAGAGAGAGAGAAGAGAGAGAGCGAGAACGATTAAGAACCAAGAGAGAGAGAGAGAGAGAGAGAGAGAGAGAGAAAAGAAATGAAATACAAGTAAAAGGAATTCTTAAGTACAAGGACATATAAGAACAAATGAATCAAAAGAAAACGAAAGAAAGAATACAAAAAAAGAAAGAAAAGAAAAGAAAAAAAAAAGAAAAAAAAGTAGAAATAGGCCTATCCATCGACAACCCCCCAAAATGCCTGAGATTTTCGGAAATTTTTTTACTATTATTATTTTTTTTTTTCTGTTCCAACTTATTTTGTCTCCCCTTTGCTTCTGAAATCCTAACAGCAGAGGCAAGAATGTGTTAAGCTCAGCAGGAGAAACATACATGTACTTTCTCTGTCTTTCTCTCGCGCCTCACATTTCTCTCTCTCTTTTGTTACTATTTTCATTATTATAATTTTTTTATGATATTATCATTATTATTATTGTATTGTTGTGTTGTTGTTTTATTATTATTATTATTATTTATGATTATTATTATTATTATTATATTATTAATTATTATTATTATTATTATTATTATTATCCATATTAATTACTCATTATCATCATTATTATTATCATTATTATTATTACTATTATTATTATTATTATTATTATTATTATTATTATTATTATTATTATTGGTATATATTATTATCATCATTATAATTTTTAACATTATTATCATCATTATAATTTCTAAATTTATTATCATCATCATAATTTTTAACATTATTATCATTACTATGGCGATTGTTATCATTATTGCTGTTGTTATCATTGTTGTAGTTAATAATAATAATTATCATTATTGTTAATGATGTTACTATTATATCTATTGTCATTATCATTATGATTATTATTATCGTTATTATCCTCATCACCACCATTATCATCATCATCCTCATCCTCAACATCATTATTATCATCATCAATATTCTGATTGTTATCATTATCTATATGATTTTCACTGTACTATCATCCTTATCATTGATAATACCGCATTATCATCCATACTATTATCATTGTTATTACCATTACTGCTATCATTATTAATATCATAATCATTATCATTATCATCATCATCACCAATATCTTTATCATGAATTAAATTGACTGAATTTCGATCATTATTATCATGTCAATGAACAGCTGATTATCAGTCGTTTTATCATGAATATTTCTAAGTTATCAGTAATAATATTGAAATTATCGACAACCTTACTTTCATTAGACCATCATTAAAGTCGTCACTCTCATGACACTCACTTTCACCGCCTCTGTCACTGTCATGACACTCACTTTCACCGCCTCTGTCACTGTCATGACACTCACTTTCACCGCCTCTGTCACTGTCATGACACTCACTCACCGCCTCTGTCACTGTCATGACACTCACTTTCACCGCCTCTGTCACTGTCATGACACTCACTTTCACCGCCTCTGTCACTGTCATGACACTCACTTTCATGTCACTGTCATCACTCACTTTCACCGCCTCTGTCACTGTCATGACTCACTTTCACCGCCTCTGTCACTGTCATGCACTCACTTCACCGCCTCTGTCACTGTCATGACACTCACTTTCACCGCCTCTGTTCACTGTCATGACACTCACTTTCACCGCCTCTGTCACTGTCATGACACTCACTTTCACCGCCTCTGGCACTGTCATGACACTTTCACCGCCTCTGTCACTGTCATGACACTCACTTTCACCGCCTCTGTCACTGTCATGACACTCACTTTCACCGCCTCTGTCACTGTCATGACACTCACTTTCACCGCCTCTGTCACTGTCATGACACTCACTTTCACGCCTCTGTCACTGTCATGTCACATGCACTTCTGTCACTGTCATGTCACTGTCATGGACACTCACTTTCCACCGCCTCTTGTCACTTCATGACACTCCCTTTCACCGCCTCTGTCACTGTCATGACACTCCTTTCACCGCCTCTTTCACTGTCATGACACTCACTTTCACCGCCTCTGTCACTGTCATGACACTCCCTTTCACCGCCTCTGTCACTGTCATTATCACCATGAACAATACTAATGTCCACAATACAATCTCCGATCCTTTTTAAAGCACTGTGATATACGCTCTGATGAAAGACTAGAAATTGGGATTTAAACTCTAAAAATAGTCTTGATTAAAACAAAACAAAACAAAGAAAGAATTACCAAAAAAAAAAAAAACAAAAAAAAGCGTATACTTATTTAGAGAGAGAGCGAAAGAGAGAAGAGAGAGAGAGAAGAGAGAGAGGAGAGAGAGAAGAGAGAGAGAGAGAGAGAGAGAGAGAGAGAGAGAGAGAGAGAGAGAGAGAGAGAGAGAGAACGAGAACGAGAAGCAGAAAGAAAGAGCAAGAGAGAGAAAGAGAGAGAGACCGAGAGAGACCAGGAGAGAAGAACAGAGAAAAAAAACTTAACATTTCCAATAAGCGAATTCAACTCCCAAGTACAAACAATGATCCCCGTTTTCTATGCGAGGGGAAAACGAATGGTCGCCGTTTTCTTCGCCAAGCTTTGCAATGATTACGCTGTTGATCTCGTCATCAGCGGTGCAAAGCCAACAGGATTTGATGTCGTGTTGCAGATAGACGGCGACGCTGCTTGGCGCTCTATCGGTGACGAGAAGAGGGGGGGGGGGGGGCGTGGGGAGAGGGGGGAGGGAGGGAGAGAGGGAGAGAGAGGAGAAGGGCCATTGGGGAGGGAAAGAGGAGGGAGGGAGAAGGGCATTTAGGGATTGGAAGGAAGAAGGGCTATTTGGGAGGAGAGAGGAGGAGGAAGCTATAGGGGAGGAGGGAGAAAGGGCCATGGGGAACGAGGAGAGAGAGGGAAGGTTTTAAGAGAGGAGGAGGGAAGGTTTAATGGGAAGGGGAGAGGGGAGGAGGAGAGGAGGAGAGGGAGGAAGAGGAGGGAGAGGTAGGAGAGGGAGGAGAGAAGAGGAGAGGGAGGTTGGGAAGGAGAGGAGGGAGGAGAGAGAGGAAAGGAAGCGAGAGGGAGAGGGAGAAAGGAAGGAGGAGAGGGAGAAGAGAGAGGAGGAGGGGGGAGGAGTGTTGAAAAGGGGAGGAGGGAAAGGGAAGGGAAGAGAAGGGGAGAGGGCAGGAGAAACAAGAAAGATTAGTGGGAGAGAATATAGGAGAACAGTAGGGAAAGTAAGAGGAGGTAAGGGAAGGAAATTAGGGAAATTAGGGAATTAGAGGGGAGGGTTGAATAGGGGGAAAGGGAGGAAGAAAAAATAGGAACTGTGTGAATGGAGGAAGGGAGAAAACAGAGGAAAGGGAAGACGAGAAACTGATTTTAGAAGATGGGGTGAAATTAAGAATGAGGAAAGGAGTAAATAGGGAGAGAAGGATTATGGGGAGAGAGATAAGTTTAAGAAGAGAGAGAGAGAAGACGAGAGACGAGAGAGAGAGAGGAGGAGAGAGAGAGAGAGAGAGAGCTGAATAGGAGATAGAGAAAGAAGATGCGAGGATGAACGTCAATTGCACCCCAAGAATATACATCCCCGCCAGACACACGTACACACGACACGCGAGAGAGACTGAGAAGAGAGCGAGAGGAGCGAAACGGAGCACGAGATGAGAACAGACACGAGAACATCATCACACAGAGAACAGACAGAGACACACAGCAACAGACAAGAGAAACGACAGACACACACAACGAGCAACAGACGACAACAACACAAACGAGCAACGACGACACGTACTCGCAGATCCGCAAGATTACATAAGACAAGAGTACTGACTGACCACGAGACTACAAAAGAGTGCAGAGACCGTAGAAATCCGGGAACACCTACTACTACTCAAAGACTATGGGGATTGAGGAGAAGAAATACACCACATTCCTAAAAATCTCCCCTGTCGACATGTGGCTCTTCTCTGTTCTCTGCTTACGGTTTTCAACGTACAAGGGGACACAGTGTGAAGGCCCTGTAACCTCTGAGTATAGACATAGTGGGGGAGTAAGGCGAGGAACAGAACGGTGGGCGCGCAGCGGCGTGTAGTATCCGAACCCCAATTTGCTACTCTAACCTGTAAGACACATTATTAGGACTAATCGTCCCTCGGTNTCACGCTTTCAAACTTACACACAGACACACACTCAACACTACAACATTACAGACACACACACACGTACAGACATTACACACAGGACACACAAAAGACAACACACACGCGTACAAACACAACAACACACATGTTACAAAACCATACACCACAGACACGCAAACACACACAAACACATGTACAAAATACACACAGACCACCACACAACGTTACAGCCATTACACACAGACACACGTACAGACATACACACAGACACACAAAAGGACACACACCACACATACAACCATACACACAGACACGCAAACACACACAACACACATAACAGACACACACACACACGTACAAATACACACAGACACACAAAGACACACACACAGACACAAACCTACACACACACACACACCCAAACAAAACAAACACGAAAACAAACAAACAAATAACGCGCCATTGTATCATCGAGTCAGAAAAAAAAAAAAAAAAAGGGGAAAACGATCAGCTACCGCCGGGCCATTGAAGAAGGGTAAGGCAAGACGACGCCATCCTGAACCCGCTTCCTCCAAGAAGGTAAATCTCCCTCGGTGGGTCGCGGGGGGGGGGGGGGGGGGGGTGGTCTCAGGGGTGGAGGGGGGTGGAGGGGGGGTGGTGGAAGGGGGGTTTCCGCCCTCCCCTACGTGGCTGGCTGGCGGGCGTCCAAACCCTGGCCTTTGCGCTGTGGGCGGCTGAGTGGGTATGGGCGTGTGTGAGGAGTTATTTATATCTGTGTGCATTCAGTTATAGAGTTATGCGTACATGGCCCCATATAAATACACACACACACAGGTATACATACATACATACATTACATACATATATATATATATATATATATATATATATATGTATATATATATATATTATATATATATATATATATATATTTATATATATATATATATATATATTATATATATTATATAATGAGTGTGTGTGTGTGTTGTGTGCGCGTGCGTGAGTGTGCAATATGAAGAGGCGAGAGAGAGAGAGAGAGAGAGAGAGGGAGATGAGGAAGAGAGATGAGAGAGAGAGAGAGAGAGAGGAGGAAGAGAGAGAGAGAGAAACGAGAGAGAGAGAGAGAGAGAGAGAGAGAGAGAGAGAGAGAGATGAGAGAGAGAGGAGATGAGAGAGAGAGAGAGAGAGAGAGAGAGAGAGAGAGAGAGAGAGATGACGAAAGAGAGAGAGAGAGAGAAAGAAAGAAAGAGAGAAAGAAAGAGAGAAAGAAAAAGACAGACAGAGACCATATCCCTACCCACAAAAAAACACCTTTATATTCCCAACCGGCGAAACACTATACCAAACAAGCAAAAAAACAAACAAACAAAACAAAACAAAAGCAATACATGAAAAAAGGAAAAGAAGAAGAAAAAAAAATCAAGCCAAATCGCCCATGTTGACCTGAAAAAACAAGCTTTCGATGTTGTTACTTAAGTGAACATGGGACTGCAACATGGTCGGTCAGATGCACTTGGCTCTAATGTTTTTTTTTTCTTTTTTATTCTTTGTTTGTTGTTTTAAAATCAACATGTTAAATCTGCTGTTATTGAAAAAGGCAGTATTTAAAATATGCTGTTATTGATAAAAGGCAGTATGTTAAATCTGTTGTTATTGATAAAAGGCAGTATTTTAAAATCTGCTGTTGTTTTAAAAGGGTAGTATGTTAAATTTGCTGTTATTGAGAAAGAGTATGTTAAATCTGTTGTTATTGATAAAAGGCAGTAGGTCAATTCTGTTGTTATTAAAAGAGGTAGTATGTTAAATCTGCTGTTATTGATAAAATGCGGTAATTTAAATCTGCTGTTATTAAGAAACCAATATGTTATTAAGAAGGCTGTTGTTAAGAAGCCAACATGTAAATTCTGCTCTATTAAGAAATCAGTATGTTATATCTGCTATTATTATGAAATATGTAAGAAATAATCATATTTCTTCTGTTATGATACAAAAATCTGCTTGGTAGAATATTGTCCTTAAAAGAATCGGCTTCTTAGATTTTTTTCCTTATTAGGAAGTCAACATATGTAATGTTTGTAGTTGTATTGTGGTAATCATTTTTTTTTTATATCTTTGCCATTAATAGGAAGCCAGTACGCTATTTTTTTATCGCTATATCAAAACCTTGGTCATATTCAGTCTGCCGTTATTAAGAAATCGTTGTTATAGAAATGCTTGTAACTATAAAAGAAATAAAAAATCCGTTGTATTCCGAACTTTAACTATAAATAATAAATAAAAAAATCGTTGTATTCAGAACTTTAACTATAATAAATAAAAAAAATAAAACTAAATCGTTGTATTCGAACTTCAATATCATTTTATATTCCTCAAATAAAGGACGGGGGGGGGGGGGTTTACGTTAAAATGTGACAATATAGATGATAGCGAAAATTGTGCTAATGATTAATGCTAACCATATAAAAGATAACGATGATAATGATAGTGATAATAATAATGATACTGATAACAATAATAATAATTATTATATTGGAAATAATAATGATGATAATATTAATGGAAATGATGATAAAAAAATTATAATGATAATAAAAAAAATAATAAACAATATAATTACAATGATGATAATAAGATAACATAGTAATGATGATAAACAACAACATAATGATAATAGCAATAATGATTAAATGCAAAAAAAATAATTATTTCCTACAATAAAAAAAAAAAAAATTAAGAAATCGACTTAATATAATTTCCCAGCAGAAATCGAGACCCCCCCCTTACCCCCACCCGACTTCTATTCCCCACTCCCCGACAGCCCGACACCGACAACCAGCAAACCGACACCGATAGCCCGACAACCCGACAACCCCACAGCCCGATACCATCTCCCCGACAACCGGAAAGCCCGACAGCCCGACAACTCGACAACTCGACTCCCCGACACCGATAACCCAATTCCCCGACAACCCCACAGCCCGATACCAACTCTCCGACAACCGGAAAGCCCGACAGCCTGACTCCCCGACACCGACAGCTCAACTCCCCGACGCCGATAACCCAATTCCCCGACAACCCCACAGCCCGATACCAACTCCCCGACAACCGGAAAGCCCGACCACCCGACACTCGACTCCCCGACACCGACAGCTTAACTCCCGACAACCCCACAGCCCGATACCAACTCCCCGACAACCGGAAAACCCCACAATCCGACAACTCGACTCCCCGACAAACCCCTACAGCCCGGAAAAACTCCCCGACACCCCGACACCGATAACCCGACTCCCCGACAACGCCATCTCTCCCCGACAACCCCACAGCCCAATACCAACTCCCCGACAACCCCACAGCCCGATACAACTCCCCGACCCGGAAAACCCGACACCCCGATAAACCCGACTCCCCGAAACGCCATCTCTCCCCGAACAACCCCCACAGCCCAATTACCAACTCCCCGGAGCCACAACCGACAGCCCGGACAACGCCATCTTCTTCCCCAACAACCTCACAGCCCGATACCAACTAACTCCCTGACAACCGGAAAACCCGACTCCCCGACAGCCCCGACTGCCCGATACCAACTCCCCAACTCCCCGACAGCCCGACAACCCGACAACCCGACTCCCCGACAACCCGACACCGACAACGCCACAGCCCGACAGCCCGACAGCCCGACAACGCCATTTCTCCCCAACAACCCCACAGCCCGATACCAACCAACTCCCCGACAACAAGAAAACCCGACATCCCCGACAGCCCGACAACCCGACACCCCGACTCCCCAATTCCCCGACACCGACACCCCCGACAACCCGACTCCCCGACAACCGGACACCCCGACTCCCCGACAACCCGACTCCCCGACTCCCCGACAACGCCACCACACGGCCGACTTCGCAACTACGCTCCGGGCTGCGGGTTCGCCACTCACCCCTTCGCCGCTCCCGACCACGTGCGGTCGGGAAAGAACCTCGGGCCATTTTGTTTTCGGGGTGGCGGTTCCGTTCCGAATTCTTATCTTTTGATTTTCTTCTTATTTTCTATTTTTTTTTTATTTCTATTATTTCTATTTCTGTTATTATTCTATTTTTTTCTATTTCTTTTATTTCTATTTCTATTATTATTCTATTTTTTTCTATTTCTATTATTTCTATTTCTATTGCTATTCTATTTTATTTCTATATTATTCTATTATTTTATTTCTATTATTATTCTCTTATTTCTATTTCTATGATTATTCTATTATTTCTATTTCTATTGTTATTCTATTATTTCTATTTCTATTGTTATTTCTAATTA
>NW_020872031.1:107905-110405 GCF_003789085.1 Penaeus vannamei
GATAATGATAATGATGATAATAGAATGGTGATGATGATGATGAAATGATAAATGATGATAATAATGATAATAATGATGATGATGATAATAATGATAAAATGATAATGATAATGAATGATAATAGATGGTTGATGATGATGATTAATAAAAATATAATAGATAAAATGATATGATAAGATAAAATGATGATGATAATGATAATAATGATAAAATGATGATGATAATGAAAATAAAATGATGATGATAGTGACAATAATGATAAAGATGAGCGATAGAGATAGATAAGATAAAGATAGTAACAATGATAAAGATAAGAGACAGAGATAGATGAGATAAAGATAATAACAATGATAAAGATAAGGGACATAGATAGATAAGAGGTAAAGATAATAAATGTGATAAAGATAAGAGATAGAGATAGATAAGAGATCTAGATAAAATCTGTAACTGTCATCTTTTTAAATTTACTTTTTAATTATCATGAATGGTGTAGAAAGAGCGAGAGAGAGATAGGACGAGAATAATTAATGGGAAGATTCCAATTTATTAATAAGTGAGAGATAAGTGATATGTAGGGTACTGTAGGTGAGATAAGATGCAGTTTAATTCGAACTAACTTTTTCAGCTCTCTCTTATCTTTATTATTATAGTTATTATCATAATAATTATCATCATTATTATTATCATTAATCGATTTATCATTTTTTAATTTTTTTTTCTGTATTTTTATAAATTATTTTTTTTTCTTCTCTGTGTCTCTCTCTCTTTTGAATCTTCTGTCTGTCTGTTCTGTTTCTGTGTCTGTCTGTCTATATCTGTCTGTCTGTCCTCCATCGCTTCCTCGTCTCCTACCATTATCGTTATTATGGTTATTATCTCGGATTTTCATGAATATGAGGAGGATATTTTACTATTAATGGCTATTGTTATGATAGCTATTATCAGTTATCGCTGATATCATTAATGTCTGTTATTACTTTTTTTTTAAATAGATACTCTTAACGTTATGATAACTGTCAGTGTTGCTGTTATCATCACCGATATTATTTTTAGAATAATAATTGTTGCAGTTGTTATGCTCGTCACTCTTATCACAAAGGTTATGGTGATTATCACTCGCTTCGCCGCGTGTCCTTCCACGCACACACGCACGAATGCACACCACGCAGGCGCGCAAGCACACGCACTCACACAGACAAAAATACATACGTGCAGACGCAGATGGAAGCACGCACACGAACACAGATGGCAGCACGCACACGCACATGTGCTGGAGAGAATAAATGGGAGAAACTGTAACACACTCCCAACCGCACTTCACTCTGGGTGGCAAGAGTCAATATTATCCCGATTGGTTACTAAATGAAAGTCCGTAGCAATGGCAGCAGGCATATTTTACAAACAAATGTACACGAGCTGGATGATGCACACACACACACACACACGCACACAAACATGCACTCTAGCACACCAACATCGCAATAATGTATTCAATTAGAAGACTTACACATCATAATATTTGCAACTTCACCCTGGAAGCCTTATCCATCCTGCTGTATTTCCCTTGTACAGGATTCTTAAACGACCCTCAAGTTAAGTCTCGCTGGAAGCCTTATCCATCCTGCTGTATTTCCTTTGTACAAGAGCGAAGAGTTGCTTTCCCGGCCGCCGGAACTCGCCAAGGCTGCTGCTCTCCCCCTGCCTTAGTCTACGGCGCCTCCACTCGCACCAATATGGCAGGTCCCTTGCTCTCTGTAGGGGCCGTGAAGGTGCTGTCACGCTGGCACTTTTTCCATCAGTCTGTTGACAATTTTATGTAGCATAAATACAAACATTCTCGAATATAGCTTTTGATTTGACTGTGCTTGGCTGAAAAAAGTTGACGGAAAGGTTTTCAGACGGAAACGATCATTATCGTCTGACTGGAGAATCGACAATTCGCTCAAAAATGGGAAAAAATCAGAAAATTGTAAAAAAATGGACGGAAAAAGTGCTAGTGTGACAGCACCTTAAGATCGCTCGTAAGTTAAGACGCCTTAAGGAGATAAGATTCCGAGCCTCATAGCCCCGAGTTGAATCTCCTGCCGCGGTAGTTGTGACCAAGGTTTATATAAGTACAATTAATTTATAAAGTACAATTAATTTATATAAGTACAATTGATTTATAAAAGTACAATTGATTTATAAAAGTACAATTGATTTATAAAAGTACAATTGATTTAATAAAGTACATTTATAAAAGTACAATTGATTTATATAAGTACAATTAATTTATATAAGTACAATTGATTTATATAAATACAATTAATTTATATAAGTACATTTAATTTATACAAGTACATTTAATCTATATAAGTACAATTAAGTGCTTATATAGACCTTGGTTGTAACTCGCTCGATCTCACGGCAAGAGGTCGACCTATCGCCCTGAGAGGTCAACTGCAGGTGTCGCAGCTGTTCCTTCAGAATTACCGGTTTTAATTCTCTCCTTATCATATTA
>NW_020872031.1:130405-137905 GCF_003789085.1 Penaeus vannamei
TCTATCTGTATGATTATATCTATCTATCTGTGTGCCTATGTATCTATTTGAATGTGTATGTTTATGTATCTACCTGAATGCCTGTGGTTATGTATCTATCTCTATGTCGCCTATATCTATCTATTGAACTGCCTGTCTATCTATCTATCTGTCTATCTGTAAATGTCATTATTATTATCAATGTGTATAGACCAGTTTTTTTTTTTTTTTTTTTTTTTTTTTTTTTTTTTTTGAGGCCTAACCCGGTGAAAAATCATACATATAATGGCATACATAAACACAAGAGTAAAGGCATATCTATCTATCGGTCTGAGGTAGATAGATATGCTCAGATAGATAATCCATCTCTTCGGTAGATATACATGGCTAGACTGGTAGATATGTATTTATTTCTGTGTATATGCATGTCTGTATTGTGAATATTCATTGAATATGTCCCTGCCGCTATTCTAATAGGCTGTTTATCTATCTATGTTTATCTATCAGTCTATCTCCTTGTTTATCTATCTATTCGTCCATCTATATCAGTCATTAAAATCTGAAAAAAGGTGTTTCCCAATCTCTAGCAGTGATTTTTGATAATCTGTTAATCTTTTTGGCAAATTCTTGCAAATCTTGATCAAGGTTTTACTAATCTCTTACCAAGTTTTTACTAATTTTAACTAATCTTTTATGAATACTTACCAATCTTTTACTAATCTCCTAATAATCTTTCACTGTTCTTTACCGATCTTTTACAAACCATATACTCATCTTAGCATGGCAAACTATGACAAACTAATCTTGACCAATCTTAAATCAATCTTTTACTCGTCTTTCTTCGTCGAATCAAGCATGCAGATTTATTTCTCGTCCCCGTCACTTTCTACGATTATCCGGCCTTCTGTGCAATTACACGGTTATTATCTTTTATTGTTTTTATGCTCGCGTCTCCCTGTCTGTAAAGGGATTAGACATGTCTTTTTTCTCTCTTTGTCTGTCTGTTTATCTCCCTCTCCTTCTCTCCCTTTTATCATTCCACATTTCAAAGAGAAGAGAGAAGAGACACGAGAGAGACGAGAGAGAGAGAGAGAGAGATAGGAATAGAATAGAGATAGAGATAGAGATAGAGATAGAAGTGATAGAGATAGATAGATAGATAATAGATAGATAGATAGATAGATAATAGATAGATAGACAGACAATATAGATAAGATAGATACAGATGAGAGGGGAGACGAAGAGAGATAGAGAGAGAAGAGATAGAGATAGACATATAGATAGAGATAGGAGAAGAATAAGACAGTAGATATAGATAAGATAGATAGATAGATAGATAATAGATAGACAGATATAGATAGATAGATAGATAGATAGAAGATAGATAAAGATAATAATAGAGAGAGAAAGACCCGAGAGAGAGAGAAGAGGGGGGGGGAGGGGCGGGGGGGGGTGGGGTAGTGAGGGGGCGGACGGGGCTAGGGGCAGGAGGGAGGAGAGAAGATGAGAAACGAGACTAGAAAGAGACGTGAGAAGAGACGTGAGAAGAAGAGTGAGAAAGAAGTCAGAAAAGAGGATAGACAGAGATGAGAGATGAGAGAGAGAGAGAGAGAGAGAGAGAGAGAGAGAGAGAGAGAGACAGAAGAGAGAAGAGAGAGGCAGAGAAGAGAAACGAGTGGAGGAAGAGAGAAAGGCAGTTGGAGAAAGAGGGGACGAGAGAGCAGACGAGAGACAGAGACGACGAGCAGAGAGAGAGACGCGAGAGATCGAGGAGCAGATTCGAGAGAGCAGAGACGAGCGAGGGACGGAGAGGCAGATAGAGAAAGACTGATGAAGAGGACGAAGAGGCAAGAAGCAGAAGATGGAGGCGAGAGAATAGACGCAAGAGACCAAGAGAGAGAAGAGACGAGAAGAGATAGAAATAAAAGAAAAGATGAAAGAAAAATAAAAAAAACGAAGAAAAAAGAAAGAAAAAAAAACTGTATAAATATGCCCCCGCCCCCCCAAAAAACACATAAGGAAAAAGAAGAAGAAAAAAAAACGGCATGAAAAAATTATGCAAGAAAACTGGTCAAAGAGAAAAAGTAAAAAAGAAAAGCCAAAACAAGAAGAGCAAATGATAAAGAAATAGATTCGAAGACCGCAGGAAGAAAAGTCCACACGAGGAGAAGATGCAAATAGATATAAGATAGGAATAAAATTAGCCTAGATAGAACAGCTGCAATATAAAAATGAAAATTGACTATACAGATAGAGAGGTAAAGTCGCTCCTATGTACGTTATAGATCCAACAGCGATAATAGACTGATAGCATACAATACGACCTATATAAATAAATAATACTAAAACTATATAATCACACCTTAGATACAAGAACTTCCTATCATTCCACACTTCAAAATCAAGACACAAATATATAGATAACTAGACTTCATTGATAGATAGATATATACCATCTCGACATAATTACTAATATACCTACACATATAATAACTATATATATACATATATATTATATGTACTATATATATATACCATATATATATATATATATACCTATACGCTATATATATATATAATATATGTGTATTCGTGTGTGTGTGGGGTGGGGTGTGTGTGTGTGCTGCCGTGTGTGTAGGTATATATACACTATACTATATACATACTATACTATCTATTAATATACTATATACTCATAGCGACGAGAGCGACAGAGTGATAGAGGGTACTACCTGATATATATAGATATATATATATAACAACTAGATAACTTATATATGTTATACTATACTATAATATATATAACATATATTATATCATAATATGCTATATACACTATATAATATATAGTAGTACTAATATCGATATATATATATATATATATACATATCTATATAATATATACATGTTCTTGTGTGTGACTGTTGTGTTACTATATCGCTACTATATTATATAATATATATACTATATATATATATATATATATATATACATATAATATATATATAATAATACATATATATATATATATATATATATATTATATATATATATTTATATATATATATATAGTAATGATAGATATATATTATATATATACAGGTTTCTTTTATCATTCCACACTTCAAATCAAGATCACAAATAGATAGATAGATAGAAAGTAGATAGACAAACAGATAGACGTATAGATCGATTGTGATTCGTGCAATAGGGACAAGTATGCGAGTGTGCGACCCAATCAACATTCACTCAATATACATGCATATACACATAAATAAATCACGTCTATCAGTCTATTTACCGGACAGATAGATGAATGTATATCTATCAGATAGACAGATATGCATATATTTCCGCATATGGGTATGTCCGTATATGGGAATATTCACTGGGTCGGGCCTCACACATTTTTTTGACAAATTTGCCGTAAATCAGAGAGGTACTTGTAAATGTAATTGGACTTTGTAAATATGTTTTTTTTTTATATAAATAAACTTTTGACTTACAGGATGAAATTGAACTTCACTCAAAAATTTTATGTGCAGCAGAATTCGCTTCAGAAAAAAGTTACAGATTAGCAATGATAACAACATGATACGTAAAAGCTAACAGACTACTATTCACATATATTTTAAAGATATTATGAGTCTTTTTTGCAGCTGAGAAAGAGTATATGAGACCATGTGCTTCCAATAGCGTTCTTAGACCAACTGTCTGAAAAATACGTTTGTGAAATGTTTCGTTAATTTAAGCTTTCATCTGTAACGTTAGGAAATTCATAGATTAAATGTTTCGTAAATTTAAAGTTTCATCTGCAAAGTACGTAAATACGTTTATTAAATCTTTGCCATTTTAAAATTTCATCTATAAGGCTACAACAATTTTTTCTTGAATAACGGACCCGCCGACATTCATTTCAAAGAAAATGAAAAAAAGTGAAAATACCGATTTTTATTCAAATTTCCCGCCGATATAGTGACGTCCGCGAAAGAAATAGCAATAAATAAATAGCAAATAAATATTCAAATTTCCCGCCGATATAGCGACGTCCGCGAAAGAAATAGCAATAAATAAATACATAAATAAATAAATAAAAAATTAAAATATATAAATAAATACAAATCAATTTGCCTATGATTCATTGTGTATTTTACGCTTCTCCCGTCCTCAAAACAAAAATAAAATATATTTGGCGAAAAATACCTGACTCTCATGCGTCAAGTCTATTGTCTATCGTGAATATTTTTTTTTATTTTGATTTCCAAAATAAAAAAATCTGGTTGAAAGAATTCTTTGTCTGTTTCCATTCAACTCCTCGAAGACTTTTAGTAAGACAATTGTACTTCTTCCAGGTGGAGTTGGAACAGAGACATTCCTTTACTTCTGATCTTTGGAAGGGAGGAGGTACACTTGTCTTATTTTGGTGCTGGGATTATTTATTATCATTATTATTATTATTATTATTATTATTAATTACTATTATTGTTATTATTATTATTAATATTATTATTATTATTATTGTTATTATTATTATTATTATTATTATTATTATTATTATTATTATTATTGTTGTTGTTGTTGTTGTTGCTATTATTATTATCATTATTATTATTATAATAATCATTATTATTATTAATATTATGATTATTACTATTATTATTATTATTATTATTATTATTATTATTACTATTATTACCATTAATAATAATAATATTATTATTATTACTATTATTTTATTATATTATTATTGTTATTATTATTATTATTGTTATTATTATTATTATATTATTATTATTTTCCTCCTCCCGTCGACATTTCATTATCACCAGACTTGCTCGCTATTCAAGAAAAAAAAAAAAATTGATGTGGCCTAGCATTAAAAAAAAGTTTTTGGACTCAACAAAACTTTCAAGAAACACGTTTTCTTAAATTACAGATGAAAGTAAAAATCAACAAAACTTTTAATAAACACTTTTGTTTAATGTTTTGGATGATAGTTTAAATTAACAAAACATTCAAGAAACACGTTTTCTTAAGCTGAAAGTTTATAATTAACAAAATATTTAAAACATAACAACCATAGGCCTATTTATAGCACCCAGAGAGAGAGAGAGAGAGAGAGAGAGAGAGAGAGAGAGAGAGAGAGAGAGAGAGAGAGAGAGAGAGAGAGAGAGAGAGAGAGAGAGAGAGAGAGAGAGAGAGAGAGAGAGAGAGAGAGAGAGAGAAGAGAGAGAGAGAGAGAGAGAGAGAGATGGATAGATAGATAGATAGATAGATAGATAGATAGATAGATAGATAGCTAGATAGCTAGCTAGATAGATAGATAGATAGATAGATAGATAGATAGATAGATGGATAGATAGATGGAGAGAGAGAGAGAGAGAGGGCAACAACTGTATAGATTTTTTTTCGTATCAAAAGTGTAACGCAGATCGTAAATTTGATATGCTCGCCATCATAACAGATCACAACAAAAAAATGTCCTTACACCATGCTCGCCCAGATATCTACATGTAAACACTGCAAACATTCTATACGAAAATAAGGTCTTTTTTCATCACTTTGAATCACACCGCACTCGACCAAGGTTGCGTTGTCGATAACATTTCGATACAACTGCTAAAATATCACCCAAAATATCTACAATTCTTGAAAATTCGTTATAAAAAACAAGATAAGGAGAGGCATATGAAAATACCCCAAATAAAACGACAATGATAACGATTATTGTCTTCTATACGACTTGACGAAACCGCAATAACTCAACCCTGATGTATGAACAGCATAGTCAGTCGCCAAGCTGCCGATTCTGAAGTTTTGGCGCAAAAAAAGAAAAAAATGGCGGAAATGGCGTTTTTATTTATTTATTCATTATTAAGATTATTGTTTATTGTTTCCTGATAACGGCAATTTCGTGGCTGGAGGTTAAATGGTTTATGATAATTTTCGTTCTTCTTCGGTTTTGAAAATAACGGTTTTTACTTGTCACTGTGAGACTGGATCGGTTTATTTATCTACTTGCCAAATAGCTATTCATTTTTTACTCTTTGTTTCGCGTTATGGACGACTTCCTTTCCTCTTTATGTTGCTATTTATCGTAAACAATTCTATAATTCCCGTCTTTGAAAAGCTTTGTACGTTTCCTTTATTCTTTTACATATTTTAACCTATTTTTTTTCTCCAGGTTCCAAAATCGAATAATTTTATCCATAATTTTTTTTCTAGATTTTGCCCAAGAGAAGTAAATAATCCAAATAAACAGACGAACAGATTATTACGTAAATAATAATGATATTGACAAAATTAACAAATACGACATAACAAAACCGGATAAATTTTACGATAAACACGATGACACGGTGGATCGCGACGCCATCTATCCGTAATGAAGGTCATGAGATTACACGATTAATGAATAAATGAATAAACTAATAAATGAATAGATAGACAGATCAATAATTATGTTTATATATATATATATATGTATATATATATATATATATATATATATATATATATATATATATATATAATATATATATATATACATCAATCTATCTCTCTATTTATCCATCTCAAATTTTATCTATATTTATATATTTGTATATATGAATATGTATATATATATATCAATATAAGTACATACAAACATATATGTATATATACATGTATCTCTCTCTCTCTCTCTCTCTCTCTCTCTCTCTCTCTCTCTCTCTCTCTCTCTATATATATTATATATATATATATATATATATAATATATATATATACATATATACATTTACATATATATCTATATTGTATCTATGTATATATGTTATATATAATATATATATATATATATATATATATATATATATATATATATATGTATATATATATATATATACACATGAATGTATACATGAATGTATACATGTACGTATATGTTTGCATATATGTGTACTGTATATATATATATATATATATATATATATTATATATATATATATATATATATATATATATATATATATATATATATATATATATATATATATATATATATATATATATATGTATGTATGTATGTATGTTTTCTATGTATCTATGTATGCATGTATATATGTATATATAAATATATATATATATATATATATATACATATATATATATATATATATATATATTATATATATATATATATATATATATATATATATATATATATATATATATATATATATATATATATATATACCCAGGGGGATGCAATTCCCACCACCTCATCCTCTCTCTGCGCTAATTCTCCTTCGGCCTACCTCTTCTTCTTGTTCTCTGAGTCTGCCAACCGAGTGTCACCCGCACAATCCCTCTCTCCTCTCTGAAGACATGTCCTAGCCATGTCCACCGTGACAACCTAACGTTTTCATTGACTGGTTGCACTCCCGTAATTTATCTAAGCCTATTGTTCGAAGCTCTATGCCACCATTTAACTCCCAATATCTCTCTCAGTGCTTTTATTTTCGAAAATTAAAGGTCT
>NW_020872031.1:147905-150405 GCF_003789085.1 Penaeus vannamei
GACGATAATAGTGATGATGATAATAATGATAATGATAATAATAGTAGTAATAATAAAAATAATAATACTGATAACAGTAACGATGCCATCAATGATAACAACAAAGACAATAATGAAAATAAGAAACCTACGTTTAACAATTCAACCAAAATTTACCCCCTCAAAAAAAGCCTAAATTTACCACGTTACAGATCTTTCGCGGAAACCCTACGAAATTCCGAAGGCCAAAACACCTTTTTTTTTTCTACTCGACCGCCTTACACAGTCACATCGTCCACAGGCACACAGCTGATTCAGTCATTCATAAAACTCCAGACACGAACACCACCCCATTTCAAACGTGCGAAGCGTAGTAACTTATTCATTCATTAATTCATTCAATTGGGATTCGGAGCTCGGGTTCGTCTGTGCGTTCGAAAAAAGGGTTCGTTTCCTTGCAAGCGGTCGCAGTGTCGAGGAATTTTCGTGTTGTTCTTGTTGTTTGTAAGATCGGGCAGTGTTGTTTTTTTTGGTACTGTTGTTGTTTATATCATATTGTATTTCTTTATTATTGAATCGTATCCGTGTTTACAAATGTAGAAAAGTATGAATGAGATTGAATATCTTCACAATACAAGTGTATTTGACCGGTTTCGAATATATCTCCGTCAGAAATACATGCATTAGAGAAAATACAGAACATATTCATATTACCTGTGAACTGATGAATCACCTGACGACTGTGACCTCGCACTCGTTACACGCATAATTACTGCCGCGACCTTGGCTTGCTTGAACCTACCCGATGCGGTGTTCATATTCTTCTCTGTCGCGATGTATGCAGCTTCCATGACCTTCCTTTTGTGTTTGTTCAATCCTCCATGGATTATTTCAGCTTCCTTCCAGTTCGGTAGATGTCCAGCTTCATCTACATGAACCACCATGGCGTTGGAAGTCCTGTGGTGACGGACGTCGGCGCGATGTTCGGTGATCCTGGTGTTGAAGCCTCGTCCCGTTTCACCAAAGTAGGCCTATTGCAACTGCTGCAGGGTATGCGATATGCTGTACTTTCATTAATATCATTATTATTACTATTATAATCATTATTAGTGTTATATTGTTTATTATTATGGTTATCGTTATTATTATCATGATTATATTATTATTATTATTATTATTCATTATTATTATTATTATATATTATCATTATTATAATATTATAATAATGATGATAATATTATTATTATTCATCATCATTATCATCATCATCATCATATTCATATATCATTTATTATTATCATTATTATATTATTATTATCATTATTATCATTACATTATTATTATTTATTATTATTATTATTATTATCATTATTATCATTATTATTATCATTATCATTACTATTGTTATTATGATTATGATTATCATTATCATTATTATGTTTATCATTATTATCATTATTATGAATATGTATTATTTGTTATCATTATCATTACTTTTATTATTATTATTATTGTTATTATTCTTATCATCAATTGTTATTATCATTATTACTAATATCATTACTATTATCAATATCATCATCATTTTATTTTTATCATTATCATTGCTTCATTGTTATTATCATTATCATTGCCATTACTATTATTATGTTATTATTATCATCATTATTAGCAATATCGTTATCATTATCATATCTATTACTGTCATAATTATTAGCCTTCTTATTATTGTTATAATTACTATTATTACTATTATTATTATGATTGGTATTATTATTACTGTCACTGTTATTATCCTTATCGTCATTATCATTGTTATCATTGTTATTATTATTTTATTATCATTATTATCATTATTGTCATTAATTGGTAGAAAATCCACAATGCACAAACTAGATTTATTGAGAAAGTGAGACAACAGTTTCGGAATCGTCCTCGATTCCATCTTCGAGGACGAGGACGATTCCGAAACTGTTGTCTCACTTTCTGCAATAAATCCAGTTTGTGCATGTGGGGTTTTCTACCGTAGTATCAACACGGTAGAGTGTTTTTCCATTCATCATTGCTATTATTGTTATCACCATTATTATCATCATAATTACTATCATTATGATTTTGGGTTTCATTATTATCAATATTATTATTATCATTATTATTATCATCATTATTATTATCATTATTATTACTATTTGTAGTAGTAGAAATACTAGTATTATTTTTAGAATCATGATTATTATCATCCATATTATTGTCATCATTATCATTACTAATGCTTTTATTATCATTATTATGTACCACTATCATTATCATTACCATTATCATAACAATCATTATTATCATTATCATCAATATCATTACCATTACCATTATCATCAACATTAACCATACCATTACCATCACCAACGTACCATATACATATATATCATCATTTTTCAAATACCTACGTATGCTAATGGCTAACAGTGCTACTACTACTACTACTACTACTACTAACAACAACAACAACAAACAACAACAACAA
>NW_020872031.1:160405-162905 GCF_003789085.1 Penaeus vannamei
GAGAGAGAGGGGGGGGGGAGAAAGAGAGAGAAAAAAAGAGTGAGTGTGTACGTGGTTCTTTGCTCGAGTGCATACGTTGTACGTGCGCAGTTGCAAGTTTTACCTTTGTGATTTAAACTTCTCTTTCAACCACGCATAGGTAATTAATGTCTCAACATCTTTGCCACAAGACCTAGCTCCTTCGCAATAATGCAATCTGCAAAGTAAGATTTTAACCGAGATTTTAACCTCAATAATACACGACATAACAAACCTTTATATATCATAACGGTCATTATTCTACGCTAATCTATTTATCAGATCAATAACAATACCAAAAATATGTAACATTTAATTTAACCTTCCGAATAAAGAACCAAAAAAACGTCTCTTTTTCAAAGCAGTAGAGTACGTGGATGTTTGTTCTGTCCTTGAAGGGAAGTCCGTGTTATGTTTGCGACCATGTGAAATATTCCCCCGAAATTAGAACGAGAAAACCGCCATGTTTTCTTTATTCCTGAAATTCCGTGGTTAACCTTAATCAAAGGCACACGCGAATAGTCTTAGAAAGGTTTAGAATCTTTGGCTGAAATTAAGACGTTACTCAGTGCCGACTTGTGGTTATTAACGTTTTAGAAGAATTTTGTTCTAGCTGAGCATATAAACGCATGAATATATGTATAAAAAAGCTGAACTAGGTGAGTCTATGCCAAGTTCCGAGCGCCCGCGCCCTCTGCCGCAACGCTTTTCTAATTTCGAATTAATATTTCTAAAATTACGATAAACACTTGCAAATCACGTACTCTCACTACAATCTAATCTTTGTACATTTAAGACGTACCTTCTCCGGCTCTAAATCACCCCATTTCCTCCATATAAGAACGAAATAGAGGTCCATTATAATCAAGTGGTATTTAAGGGATCCTGAGAAAACCGTCACCGCCACCCCCGCCCCCCCTACGTCCCCCCTGACCCCTCGCTCGCTCCCGGGTCTCAGGATCCAGTCGCGGTTCGTTCTTCGTCCGGGTCGTGTCTGGGTCTCGCTCCTGTGTCGTTGTGATTATTTGTGGTTCATTGCTGGGTTATTGTCGTTGATCGTAGCTCTGCGAAGATCTTCTGTTAAAAGGGAGTTACGGTAAATAATTAATGATGTACCTTTTTCAATGAGTAATTTACTAGAATATAATTTGATGGAAATTACTATTAATTCGATCACATTAACAATAACAGCTAATAATGATTATATTAGGGGTAATAGTGAAAACAGACAATAATAACAGCAACGATAACAATCCATGAATGCTATATTTATGTAAATTTCTCTTTAACCCGCTCAGCCAAAGGTGGGAGGAAGCAGTACCGACGCATACCGGCGTGGCACTCTGTCACGTATGGTAGCACTCGCGAAAAACCGCGGCTCTCACCCTCCCTCAAGCCGGCGTTTCCGCTTCCCTTGAGTCCACCGGCGGCACAAAGCCCTCGACGCTTCCCAGAACACCGGCGAGATGCCCGGAAACTTCGTCTTCACGCAGGACAATCCCGATAACCTGAACTGCGCAGGGGAACCCGATGTCCTGGAACCGCACATGGTGGTTTCCGAGAATCTTTTATTGTTTTTTAGTTTTTTTTTTTTCATAAGCTCTGTAAATGAAAAAAAAGAAAAAATAGAACGACGTTTTACTGGTGGAAAGAAGTAGAAAGTCTGCGGTATATACACAATATTTCATTTCACTTGTCACTAGAAATCAGGGGATATTAATCCAAGGATGGGTTTGAGGGTTTCTGGAAAGATCAAAATAAATAATTAACAATGTTCGTTTTCTTTAGCTTGTTTACTTTGAAGGTTAATATTTGTATATATATATCTATAAGATAACTAAATTTCAGTAAATAAAGTACATTACACACATTCCATGCAAAGTTGTGTTTGTTGCGTGTGTGTTATTTTCTTGGGAATAAAGGCCCAAAGCTTTCATTTTAGAGGGTCCGTGACACTAAAAATGGATTAGAAGCACTGCACTAGATGTTTTCGTTATTGACAAGCCCATTACATTGTGACATGTGTAATTCCTTATAAGTTACCCCCGTTCGTTACGTATTATGTATTCTTTGCTGATTACTAACGTCTAGAAAATGTTTATTTTTCGCAAAGTAGTTTGAGCGTAGGCAGTAAATGTCTTGTGTGTGGATTCCGTAGTTTTTTGTTGTTTTGTCAGTTTTAAATTGCTTCCGGAGTGTAAAGCAAAAAGGATTTATTAATTTATATGAAAAAAAAAAATTCAAATAGATTATCTTTTGCTTCGAAAATAACCATACGAGAAAACAACAGGATTTTTCACATCCACGCACCGTCATGGGGAAATGAAGACATTCTTGAAATAATACTAGCTCTCCTACGTTGGAAAGGAGGAGTCAGTGGAAAAAAAAGTTTATTTACAAAATTCTGTTCACTCAGACCAAGGTCGTTGCATTCCTTGGCTGCAACACAACCAGGATGTGCATTCGTTTTTTCTTCGAGAAA
>NW_020872031.1:167905-182905 GCF_003789085.1 Penaeus vannamei
CAGAAAAAATAGAGAATACAGACAGAAAAATAGATAGGAGAAATACAGACAGAAAAATAGATAGAGAAAATACAACAGAAAAAAATAGATAGAGAGAAATAGACAGAAAATAATAGAGAGAAATACAGACAGAAAAAGAGATAGAGAGAAATACAGACAGAAAAAGAGATTGAGAGAAATACAGACAGAAAAATAGATGGAGAAATACAGACAGAAAAATAGATAAGAGAAATACAGAGACAGAAATACCAGACAGAAAAATATAGAGAGAATACAGACAGAAAAATAGATAGAGAGAAATACAGACAGAAAAATAGATAGAGAGAAATACAGACAGAAAAATAGATTGAGAGAAATACAGACAGAAAAATAGATTGAGAGAAATACAGACAGAAAATAGATAGAGAGAAATACAGACAGAAAAATAGATAGAGAGAAATACAGACAGAAAAATAGATAGAGAGAAATACAGACAGAAAAATAGATAGAGAAAAATACAGACAAAAAGTAGATAGAGAGAAATACAGACAGAAAAAAATAGATTGAGAGAAGAGCAGACAGACAGAGATAGCAAGAGCAGCTGAGAGAAAGAGCGACATACACAAGCGCAAGTACTCACAGATGTCACCTTCACACACTCAAATATGCGTAGTTTTACTTCATTGTATTCTACACTTTTGTTCTTACACTTTAGTCTATCATTATGATTATTGTATTATCATATCATCATCATTATCATATTATTTTCCACCACTACTACTATTATTTGATATTATTACTATCACATTATCATTATTATATTATAACTATTATCATTACTATTACTATCAACATCATCATATTATTACTATCAACATTATCATTATTATTACTATTAACATTATCATTGTTATTATTATTATTCCTGTTGTTACTATTACCATTATTACTATCATTATTATTATCATTCTGTCCTCAGCGCGACACAATCAAGGAGAATGACATCCTTATCTGGATCTATAACATGATCGACGAAGCAGCCAGAGTGGACTTCGAATTCTTCCTAAAAGACGGATGTATTTTGTGCAAGTAAAGTCTAGATGAATTTATAAAGTTCCCCCTGTATTTCCTGTTTTTTTTCTTTTCTTTTTCTTTTTCTTTTCTTTCTTCTTTTTTCTCTTTCTTTCTTTCTTTCTTTTTCTTCTTTCCTTTCTTTCTTTCTTTCTTCTTCTTTCTTCTTCTTTCTTTCTTTCTTTCTTTCTTTCTTTCTTTCTTTCTTTCTTTTTCTTTTTTTATATTGCTGTTTTATATAATTTTTCGTGGTGTTGAATGCATTGGTTGCTTATATATCGTTTCTTGTGTTATTATTATTGTTAATATCATTATTATTATCATTATTATGATTATGATTGATCATTATTATCATTATAAGTATGATTGATATTTGATGTTTGTATCATTATTATTATTTTTTTATCATTATATTATTGTTATTTTTAT
This sequence comes from Penaeus vannamei, assembly GCF_003789085.1. Lineage (NCBI taxonomy): Eukaryota > Metazoa > Arthropoda > Malacostraca > Decapoda > Penaeidae > Penaeus > Penaeus vannamei. The sequence continues at coordinate 169,385 of NW_020872031.1, forward strand.
TGTTTTGTTATTATTATTATTGTTATCATTATTATTATTATCATCATTATTATTATCATCATCTTCATCATTATCATTATAACTATTATTATCATAATTATTATTATTATTATTATCAGAGGTAGTTATAGTAGTTCTGCTACTGCTACTTCTAATTTTACTGCTACTGCTACTATTATTGGTGATACTATCGTTGTTATTAGTATCGTTATTGTAACTGTTAACAATATTGCTGTTACTGTTATTGTTGTTTTAATTATTATCAGTTCTTGTTATTAGTATTGAGATTTTTATCATCATTATTATTATAGTTATTTATTATTATTATATAATATCATTGATTATTATATCATCATTTTTATATATTATTCATCATATTATTAAAACTGTTGTTTTTATTAATACTTATATTATCATTTCATTATTATTTATTGTATCATTATAATTGTTATTAATATTACTTATCATTATCATCATTATGCTATTGTAATTGTAACAATAATAGCAGGAGCAATAATGATAATAATAATGATCATGATAATAATGATGATGATGGTGATAATGATAGTAATAATAACAATAATGATAATGATAAATAAGAACAATAAGATGATTATGATAGTATATGATAATGATTAGTATAATAGTAATGATAACAGTAATAACTATATAGAATAATGATAATAATAGTGATGATAATAGTAATGATGATAATAGTAATGATAATGATAATAATGAGGAAGAGGAGAATAATAATAATAATAATAATGATAATGATAATGATAAAGGAAATACTAATGATAATAATATTAAAAAGATAAAAATGATAATCAATTGTAATTATCATTACAATAATCATTCTTATTGTTATTATTGTATTTTTTTTGTTATAACCATAGTTATTATTATCAGTACTATTGTTGTCATTACTATCACAGTTACCATTACCATTGGTTTAATTATCATTATCTTTAACATTTTTGTTTTTTTGCGGTCGTTGTGTTGTTTTCACTTTTATGATACAAAGAATTAGTGACAGTTGTAGCTGTAAATTAAAATATTATTATTAAACTTTCAACTTACGTAATAATATTAAATTGTGTAGAAAACGATTGCTCAGTGGTCCATAATGTTCTTAACACACAAACATATGATGCATGTCAACTTTTCAAAGCTGTCATTAAATAATGTACTTTTTTGACAATATTCTTTGTTGCGTTTTTGTTTTTCTCGTTGTCGCTTCTTTTAAATATGTTTTTCTCTTATTCTACACATTCGCTTCTTTTCCCCATTTAACTTATTCGTCTCATTCCATTCTTATTATCTATGCGCTCTTCCTGTTCTCTCTTTCTCACACTTATTCTCTCTCATCTCTTTTTCCTGTAAACTCGCGCAATTTTGGCAACGTGGCAACCGTTTTTTCGAAGCCGCCAACCCAACCCGGATATATAAATAGCGCGGAAGCACAGCTGTTGCACATGGTCGCCGAATACCGAGCTGCATGCGGAAAATTTGTGCAAGTTGAATTCTTGTATGATTGCGCCAAGGGACAGGCTTGTTACCGTTTATGGTGTTTCCGTTGATTCTTTTTTCTTTTTTTTTGCACTTGTTGGATTATTATACTTGCTGGTATTAATTGTATCATTGGTGGTGATAGTATTGCTGTAGTTGCTGATCACTACTATCACTGTTATAATAATTTTATTAGTGAGCGATGTTAGTGATTGCTATTAGTATCATTATCAATAATGTTGCGATAAGTATACTTTCATTGGAGATATTCATTATTATAATTACATTTGTTTTCTCCAATCGCATCATAATTACTATTATTATTATTATCATTATTGATATTGTTATTTTTATCATCATTATTATTGTTATTATTATCATCCTTATTATCATTATGATTATTGTTATTATTATCATCATTATTATTATGATTATTGTTATTATTATTATTATTATTATTATTATTATTATTATTATTATTATTATTATTATTATTATTATAATTATTATTATTATTATGACTATTATTATTATTATTCTATACGAGAACGCTGTATTGAAATAGTTAGACCCTCACTATAAATACATTCATTATTTACACGACCATCTGTGTGGGGATTTTTAGAAGGAATGTATAAGAAGGGGAAAGAAATACGGAGAAAAAGGTGTAAGAAAGATGATTTTTTAGCGAAAAGGGAAAAGGGAATTTGGAAAGGAAAAGGGAAGGAAGGGAGAGGGATTCAGAGGGGGGGGGGAAGAAGAGAGAGAGAAGGGGATAAGAGATTAAAGGAGGTGAAAGACTTTAAAAGAAGAAGAGAAGAGGAGTGGGAGTTAGCTGATGTATGACGGACAGCGGGGGGGGGGGGAGGAGTGAATGTAAGGAAAAAAATTGGGAATGGTGTGGTTGAGTGGAAAAAGGCGAAAATAGAGAGAGAGGAAGAGGGGAGACGAAAGTTAGAAGAAGGAGAGTGAAAGAAGAAAAGAACCTCTAATTTTAGCTTTATGTTTTTTTTTATTAATTCCGTAGAATTTCCACGGGTCTCGCTAAGTGTTGCTGTCATGTTATTGTCATTATCATTATCATCATTATTACCATCATTTAATGTTGCTGTTGTTGTTTTTATCATCATTATTGCTATTGTTATCATTATTGTTGGTATTATTATTTTTGTTATTAATATTATTTTACGGCATTATCTTTAGTGCTTTTATTATTACTGTGGTTGTTATTGTCATTAATATTGTTGATATAGTTAATATTGTTAATATAATAACATAGTTATCAAGTAATTTGATTATTTTACATTAGGTGTGGCGTGTGTATAAATTAATAAACGAAACACGAGCAGCAGCATTGTTTACATAAATGTGCATGTGCATGTCCGTATAAATGCATATCTATACATCATTTATATACATATGTGTGTGTGAGTGTGTGTGTGTGTGTGTGTGTGTGTCCATCTATGTATATGTGTATATATAGGGGTATATATATATTTAATTTCTATGTTCCCACAGGTTGATGAACCGAATAAAACTATTCATCCATCAGTCTACATGTGTATGTATATATATATATATATATATATATATATATATATATATATATATTATATATATTAATATATAGGTATTGTATTTAATTTCTATGTCCCACAGGCTGATAACCGCAAACTATTCATCCATCATCTGTATGTGTTATATATATATAGGTATAATGTATTTATTGTTTGTCCCCACAGGCTGATGAACCGCATAAAACCGGGTAGCATTCCGGAGGACAGCATCACGTGGGAGGGCGCTCGGAGCAAACAGCAGAACATCAAGAACTTCCTCGAAAATGCGGAAGCGTACGGCGTGCCCAAGGAGAAGCTCTTCCACCCTGAGGATCTGCTCCACTTGCGCAACGTCCCCCGGGTGACCAGGTGTATCTACGCCCTGGCGAAGTGGTGAGAGTTGGAGGGTGGAGAGGGGTAGGGGTGGGGTCGCGGGAGGGGGTGGGTGGGCAGAGGGGGGGACGTGGTTCGTACGCCTTGGCGAAGTTGGTGAGAGATTCGGAGGTGTGAGGTGTGAGGGCGGCGAGGAGGGACGTGGTTCGTTGGGCCGTGGAGGGTGTGAGAGCCGAGGGTGCGGGTGAGGGTGGTGTTCGAGCGGGGGTCGTGGAGGGGACGTGGGGGGAGGTTGTGGGGGTGGTGGGTGTGGTGTGGGTTGGTGGCAGGGGGGGGGACGTGGTTTGTTGGGCCGTGGAGGGTGTGAGAGCGGTGCGGTGTGAGAGCGGGTCGGGTGGGGTGGGGGGGGTGGGTGGTGGGCGTTCTTCGTTGGGTCCGTGTTTTTTCCCCTAATTTCTTTTATTATTCTTTCATCTGGCCGCGTGTTTTTCTTATTTTTTTCAGTTTTCTTTCTTCTGCGTGCGTGTGTGGGCATATTTTAAGAAACTGGGATATATAAGAATGATGGGGAATATGATAAGTAAAAGTTGAAATAAAGGAGTTATAGATTTTGATAAAGGGTTCATTGGCATCATAATAAGTTCACGTTTAATGTTTTGGACTACCGTTTTTTCTGCTTGTATTGAGTGTTTTTTTATGTCTTTAATATATCTTTAATTATTTCTTTAATTTCTTTTTATTTCTTCTGTTTTCGTCTCCATCGTCTCTCTAGTTTAATAATTATGATATCAGTTTATATTATTATAAACCAATAGTAGTACAATAGTAGTAGTAGCACCGGTAGTGATATTTCTTTAGTATCAGTACCATTGTTGTTACCATATATCATTGTTGTTGTTGTAAATCATTTGTTAATAGTTTTATAATTATTGTTATCATTATTGTTGTTATTTATTGTTATTATCATTATTTCTATTTGTATTATCATCACCATCATTATCATTAATGGTAGTAGTAACAGGACTTATTGTTATTATTATCATCATCATTATTATTATTATTACCATCATCACTATTATTATTATTGTTATTATATTATTAATACTACTACTACTACTACTACTACTACTAGTAGTAGTAGTAGTAGTAGTATTATTAAACCACTTCGTTTTCACCTCCCCGTGGAAACAAATAGCTCCTTGTTGAAACTGCCATAAAAGACTCACCCTATCATCTACAATCTCCCTTTCCCCAACCCTCCAGGTGGCGCAGGACCCCAACATGGGCGCTGACTGCCCCAAGCTGGGAGACGAGCCGAGCTTCATGAAGGAACAGAAGAAGAAGATCGACGTGCCTGGACACAGAGACACGAAGGACGTCCTGGCTCAGCTGACGACCGCGAAACCCAAGGAGGAGAAGAAGACGACCAAGCACTCGCTGTATAAATGAGGGAGAGGGAGGTGGAGAATGAAGAAGAATAGAGGAGTGAAGGAGAGAGAGGTGGAGGATGGAAGAAGAATAGAGGGAGTGAAGGGAGAGAGAGGTGGAGGATGGAAGAAGAATAGAGGGGGTGAAGGGAGAGAGAGGTAATGGGAAGAAAGAGTTACGAGAAGGAAAAGGGAAGAGAGAGGAGGAAAAGAGAGAGAAAGGTAATGGAAGGAAGAGGAGAAGCAGGAGAGGGAAGATGGAATTAGAGTTAGTGAAAGCGAGAGAGGAAATGAAGATAAAGGCAGTAGATGTATTCGTATTGATTATTCGATACACATCAAAGACAATTTAAAAGAGTGAGTGTAAGATAGAAAATAAAAAATCGGTTTATGAATATGTTTAAAAGGACGATAACTTTAAGAAACTGTGAGATGAATGACTTCCATTCTTATACTAATTAATGTAAGAATAAAAAGAAAATGTCTGTTAAAATCCGAAGAAAATATTTAACCGACGTTGAGTTAATTTTAGTCAAGTTTAGATATCAATCAAATATCTTACTTTAATAGTTTTAATGGTTGAATTATTACAAGCACTGCCTGCTATGAATGATCTACAGGTTATATGAGTGAAGATTGTTGATTTGAATGCCATTCATTTATATTTATAGTGCACTTCATGCTTGTGTGTTTGTTGTAGATGTATATTTCATCAGTTCCCCCAAAAAACAAATAATGTAGCGAGTTTTTTTTTTTTTTTTTTTTTTTTTTTTTCTTCACTAAACCACAAGCCTTTTAACACACGTGCTGCATTTACCATGTATTCTTAAAGTTATAGACGATTGAATCCTGTTTTATAGTAGTTAAAGTGGTATTCTTCAAGTTTTTATATTTTGCTGTTGCGTATGTATGTTGTTCTTGCATTCAAAGTCTAAATATTTTTTTTACAGATTTTGCTTGCATTTACTCAAAGAGTGATTAATTCGGATTCATGTTATGTTGTTGTATTATTATTATTATTATTATTATTATTATTATTATTATTATTATTATTGTATTCTTATATTCTTATTTCTCCTAAGTTTACCAAACACTTCACTCCATTATCATCTGTGATTCATTGTCTTTTCTGTCTTCGCTCATTTCATCTTTGTATATAATAATATATGTTTACGTAAAAAGTGACACACTAATTTAGATTTGAGTTACGATTGAAGGTTTATTTTTTAACGCAAATCATTATCGAAATCCATTTCCATATTTTTTTCTTCGTGAACTTTCTAGAACGTATCCAAATTTTCGCGAACGGGGGAGAAATTACTGCAATTTGTCAGTAAGTAGAATAAATAAATAAATGAATAGATAAGCTTTTTAGAAATTCGTTTTAAGAAAATCCAAATAAATCTTGGAAAATGGTCATCTCTAGTTTAATTATCTAGATTTCGTGTCGGTTACTTTAGGCTTTTATTGATAATGTATATGTGTAGTAATTTAATCTGAATTCTCATGTCCAGAGCAAGTGTCTATACTAATGTCTCATGTGTATAAACGAATGTATATAAAATCAAATAAAACATTTATGTGAAATTGTGGATATTTTCCTTAAGAACCAAATGTTGTTTTGCCTCATTATATGCATGTACAGTTTACATACTCACCCCGTGAAGATTAATGTTAATCTGGCGGGAAGAATATGGATATTTGAAAAAGTCGGCTGTCAGGATTTCGCTTCATTTTATTATCAATACTATTATTATTATTGTTATTGTTGTATTTCTCATAAACATTGTTTTGGTTAAGGATTTTCAAGGCGAACACCCAAACCCAAAAAATGACTGCACACACACACATATACACATAAAGGTATGTGTATATACATAACATAATATATATATATATATATATATATATATATATATATATATATATAGGCAGAATGTTTAATTATTGTGAGTGAAAGCGTGGTCTTTATAGAAAAAAGAGAGAAACATGTGAAAAATACAAGATGTTTATAAGGGTGAGACCTAACAAGTGAGAAATGCTCGTTACAGTAATTGAATTACACAATTGAATGGGTTTACCATTGTCTAATTCGGTTTCCATCTTGCGGGTGTAGAGAGATTCTGAGAAAAGAAGTAATTCAGTTACCATCGACCATTTCTCACTTGTTAGGCATGTTTCACTCTTACATATACGTTTTTATTTTTCTCTCTCTCTTTTTATATAAAGATCACTCGACCTCCTCATCTCAGAATCTCTCTCCATATTCATACATATGTATACATATGTACAAATACACACTTGTATATATACATGCTTATTCATGCATATGATACACACACACAAATATATATGTGCGTGTGTGCGTGCATGTGTGTATGCATATATAGAAGGACAGATAGATAGGAAGATATATACATACATACCTGCATACACACACACACACACACACACACACACACACACACACACACACACACACACACACAACACACACACACACACACACACACAACACACACACACACACACACACACACACACACACACACACACACACACACACACACACACACACACACACAACATATATATATATATATATATATATATATATATATATATAATTATATATATAATAATTATGAAAATGAAGGGGCAGAAAGTTTCGGTTTTCCTCGAAGAACGACCAAAGGTTACAAGGAAAGAAAAAAAAATAATAAGATATAGATATTATTGACATACGAAGTGTGTCAGAAACTCAATTATATGATGCATGTACAATTACTTGCACAAACACACACACACGCGCGCACACAGAAGCCAGTTCTTCCATGATTAGTCACAATAATAATTTCAGAGAAGAAAACGGAAGTAGAAGAAAATTAAGCAAAGCAAACACACAAGGCAGACAATGGCAGATGACCAAATGCAGTAAAACAGGAGCTTCAAGAATAGAGAACAAATAAAAGGCTGATGAAATTGTGTCTTTTTGCAGAAAGTTCTGAGGTCAAAATTCCTGGTAATTTTCTGTTAGGTCCGCCTGTCGGACATCGACAACCAAATTCCCGTTGTTTAGTTAGAGAGAGAGAGACAGACAGACAGACAGAGAGAGAGAGAGACAGAGACAGAGACAGACAGACAGACATACAGAGAGAAAGAGAGAGAAAAAGAGAAGGAAAGAGAGAGAAAGGATGGCTAAGTTTACCCTCCAATTCTGAAGGGGAGACTTCAAAAGATTTTACGTATACCAATATGGACATTTAATTGAAATCATTATCCCAGTACAGTTTTCTCTCACCCATTTTTATTTAATATGCAACGATTTTTTTTTTTATACCACAGAATGGACTTTCCATCATTTCGGATACTTGATGGTATATATTTTTTATCTAATATATCTTATTGGAGGATCATGAACATCGTCATCACTATCACATTACGGATAGTTCATCTTGCTGAACACCGTGTTATGTCTGCAGAGGAATTCTAAGGAGCATGAGATCGCGGGGTGATGAAGTAGCCCCCCCCCCCCCCAAGTCCCCTGCTCGTTGTTGACTTAGTGGTTTGAGGAGACGGAGATCAGGCCCAAGGTATGGGATCACCCCTACCTTGGACCTCAGGCCTCTCTTCAACTAACTATACACGGTCTTTCCTTCTTCCTCCTCCACACGAGTTAACTAGAAATTGTTGACACAGGCCGGGCCATTCTAGAGAAAAGGCCCGGGCGAAGCATGTCTTCCTAAAGCTAACTGAATTGAACTTCCCCCTTCCTTTATTCATTCTTCATCTCCTGTCACATCCTAAAGCGTGGGAACCGTGCTGAAAGGATGAAAGGCGGGCTAAATGTCGACAATACTGAATTAGACAAGACTGATAAACCTTTCAAGCTGCTAATTAACCCGGAGAAGGTCGAGTAAGGGGGGAAGTGGAGCGAGTTCAAGTGAGAAACCACTAGATCAGGGTTTCCTAACCTAGGGATGTTTTCTGGGGCTATGAAGCAAAACACTAATTATGACTAGGAATGAAACTGGATACTGTCTCACATACAGTACTTACAGATAATTCTCTCTCGCATATCAATAAATTTGAATATTTCCTTGTGCTATTGTCCTATAGATATTAGCCTCATTACTCTATTCGCAAATAGCAGTAACTGAAAAGATGGAGAACCAGCGCATTAGATGGAAGTCAATTTTAAGGGACTCGACCTACGGAGAAATACTCCAGAAAATAAAATTATCTGTATTAGAAAATGAAACGATTAGCCTATACTTTACAAATACACATACCAAGAAAATTAAGCAGTTAAATATTTGTAATTTCCAAGAAAAGCAGAACGAAATGAAAAGTTAAGGAGAAAACGTGACGACAAAAAAATAAAAAAAAGAAAAAGAAAATTAATTCTATTTTCAGCGCAACTATCGATGACTCGAACGACCTTCCAAAAGAGACTTATAGATATATACAGTAGTATAAAAAAGATATTTAATAATCTATACATACCACATGGAACACCCGAAATACAACTGTTATGCCCATATTTAGATTAGGTAAACCTTGCATTCTCATTACACACATGTAATTTTTTTTTTTTTTATCTTTTCTATCAGTTTCCAGTTATCTAGTCGAAGGTCAATGTAACATCATAAAAAAATACCACATATTTTCTCTCCTTATGTAATCAGCATATTGAAAAAAAACGATAACTGATTAAAGATAACAAAGTGACAATCATAATATTTCAATGCTGGTTTATATCCATTAATATTGTTGCGTCTTTGAAAGGATAAAACATAATTGTATTTATGCTTCGATAGTGGTAACATAAGTGTTATCATCCTCATAATCATTTAAGTATTGTTGTTATCATTATCGTCATCATCATTATTATTGCGATAAAGACACTAGTGATATCATTGATACAATCATTATTAGTATCATTAATAATGTATATAGTGATGATAGTAACAATAGTGATAATGATAATAGTAATCATTCTAATGGTTATAATTAAATTGTTATTATCATTATTATCATCATTATTATCATTAGTATTAGTATTAGTATTATCATTAGTATTATCTCATCATCATCATCATCATCATTTCATTATCATCATTATTATTATTATTATTATTATTATTATTATTATTATAATATTATTATTATTATTATTGTTATTATTATTATTATTATTATTATTATTATTATTATTATTATTATATTATTATATTATTATTATTATTATTATTATTATTATTGCTATTATCATTATCATTATTATTATTATTATTAATATCAATATTCTTTTTCTTATTATTATTATTATCATTATTATTATTATTATTGTTATTATTATTATTATTGATAATATTATTATCATTATTATCATTATCGTTATTATTGATGTTGTTGTTGTTATTGTTATTGCTGTTGTTATCGTCATCATCATCATCATCATCATTTTCATTCGTTTGAACTTACTATTCCTCTTGTAAGTGTTGGTATATTTTATCATAATTATCATCATCATTTCAGACGCATCGTAATCATCATGGGCGTCATCATAGACATCGTCATTATAATTATTGTCATTGTGAAGATGATCATGATATATCGTACGGACATACGTACATACTGAAATAGATACATATCTGTCAATATAGATATGCATGTATACTGGATAAATAGATAAATGTATATCTATCAGATAGATGGATATTAATTTATTTCTGTGAATATACATAATTATTATAAGGTCAGGTCTCGCACAAATTTATCAAAAATGGCCGATTATCACTATTACAACTATTATTGTTATGGTATTATTATTTGCTATTATCAGTGTTATACATCATTAACATATTTTTAAAACTATTAATGTTGATCTCAGTAGCATAATCATTATCAATATTACTATTTGTATTACATATATTTATTTTTACATTTATTAGCATTAGTTTAGTACTTTATAGTGAACACTATTCTCGTTCATGAATATAATTTCTATTATCATTTCACGCTGTAATATTTTTTTTTCTTAAACAGAGAATTGTTGTCGTACAATCAACACTTTATCTGGTGCCAGGATGATATCAGATAAGACTTATAACTCACTTGTCAGCTTTATCTCCACTTGCCCTTAATATCTGATTTACCTTGGAGAGCAAACATCGGTGCGACAATAACGAGAAAGCAAGTGGAATGAAAAGTATAAATGAAAAACCTGGAGAAAGTGTTTTATCGTTTTATCTCTTGTCATTTTTCGTTGTTATCTGTGAATAGCAGATTTCTAAGCTACGTTATGAAATATTCAATTAATAATGACTAATGTGCACATATATACATACATACATATACATAATATATATATATATATATATATATATATATTTATATATATATATATACATAACCATAATGAAGTAAGACTTTTGCCTCTAGGCGAACGACGGATGTGCGAACGCATATTTGCAAAGACAAATGTAAGCGATAAAACTTATGTTCTATGTAATTGTATTCATCATTTCTAAAACTTCCCATTCCCTTCTTTTATAAAAAAACAGTTTTAATATAATTAATTATGAAACGAATAGTTAATTACAGTAGTCGGGGTAATGTGTGCGATAAAGTACAGTGACAGAAAACGCGCATTAATCTTGCCATGGTTTGTTGATACCAAACAGCTGATTTCCTTCAGTTACGTCCCACTCCCAGCCGCACTAGTGTGAAAACACCACCCGCATCTCACGTGACGTATTATCAGCGGTGGGAGCCTCAGTCCCTCCACAGCTCGCCTCGAAATGGTGGAAATTACGTCTTCTCACGAAGAAGATTCTCTGCACGGAGAGAGTTTGCCTCCTCCGCCGGATATGAACGAGGATAATGATGTAATTGAGGAGCATGTTGGAGGAATAGGAGGCGAGGTTAGTAAAGGGGAAGGGGGAGGATTATCGTACCACCATTGCATATTCTAATACTCATATATGGTGCTGTTCAGGTGAGAGAGTAGCAATGGAATTTACATTAATAGGCATGTATTAGGTACGTATGTAGTACATGATCAGTTTTATTTCTGAATTCCCAGTATTGTGCATAGAGTAGACGTATCTATTTATAAAAGGATCTGGGTATTTTTTTTCTAATGGTTCCACTTAACGGATCGTGATGGTTTTTGTATTCCTCTCACTCTCTAGTTTCCAAATATATATAAATTATTGAACAGAAACCCCCTGAACCCCCACATTCTTGGCCTACATATCAGGGGAAGACATGAAAGGTGCCAAGAAAATTGCAGGGGTAAGAAACGAATAATATGATATTTTCCGTGTCAGATTGGTTCTGTTGAGTGTCATTTGATTTCCCTCGCATACATCAGCCGCTACAAATCCGTCCGATTTTCCGTCGCTCTTAACGACTTTTTGTCATTTTGTCGTGGCATTAGAGGCATAACGTTACTGTGGCTCCTGAAAATTGTGGAATTTATACCCTCCATAACACTGTTATTATAGATTTGTGCAGAAAATGGTATAGAAGAAAATTTTCATAGAATGATGTGTTCTACCACATGATAAGTTCAGATTCTTTAAATTAGGTGTGGGGTTGCAGATTATTCATATTATACCCTGCAATTTTACTGGTACCTTTCATACCGTCCCCTGCTATTGGGGCCAAGATTGTCGCTAATGGGGGGTTGGGATGGTTTCCGAGCAATAGAACCTACATTTTTGCATTGTAGATGGTAATGGGAATCCAAGGATACTGAAATTGTCATGATCCGATATGTGGATGTAATAGGAAAAATTACCAGGATTTGTTTAAGAGTATTGTAACTTCACTGAAGAATTGATGTTTATCCATTAGGTGGTTAGACTTTACAATTTAAGAGTAAGGACATATAACTGAAATTTAACATCCATTATATCCTTTCCAAGTGGCAGTTTTCCAAATTGGTGCACTTCAGAGTAAACAAGTACACATCATTCATAGACAGATTAAAATTAAAGTAATTGGTATAAGTATCATATTTCTATATCAAAGTACTTCTTTCATTTTCAGTATGTGCAGAAATGTCAAAGATAGCCTATACTGCTGTCATAAAATCTCATTGTCATACAGTAAACTATACCAAAAATTTTGCCACTGGAGGTTATATAGGTTACAATACAGCTAATGTATGATTGAAGCATCTTTAAGATTTAATGGTACTCAAAGGGGCACATCAAGTTTTAGTCTATGGAAATTGACACCTACTTTTACATGTTTTCATTCAGTAATTTTTACAATACAGGCACACTCTCCAGAGACCGTCCCCAACTAAATGTCACAAAATTTATTCAACAATCTGAGTTGCCGCAATTGGGTGTGCCCTTCAGTCACTGCTAGAAGGGAAGGTTGATGGAGGGCTCTGTCCCCCAACAGCACCTGTAAACATTGTCTTTATCTCATATGCGCAGCAAGATAGAGCTGAAACTTGATTGGACCACATGGACTTTCTGCGATCTATTTCCTGTATTTGTGGTGTAATCGTTCATGTCTGCAGATTATTTCCTGTATCAATGACTACAACTGCTTTTCCTCTACATTTTCCCCTACCTGAGTGTGTCCTTACCGCAAAGATGTTTTACAGTAGGCAAAAGGGTAATTTTTTAGCTTTACACAGGGAAAGTATAATTAATTGTTTATGAAGT
>NW_020872031.1:187905-192905 GCF_003789085.1 Penaeus vannamei
ACTGCGACGATTTGTCTTTGGTAAGTTGTTTGTATTCATAAGTACCCCCCTCCTTCTCTCTCTCTCTTTCTTTCCTCCTTCTCTCTTCTCTTCCTCCTCTCTCTATCTTCTTTCTTTCTTATCTCTCTCTCTCCTCTCCTCCTCTTCTTCTCGTGTCTTCTCTCTCTTCTTGTCCCTCTCTCTCTCACCTCTCCTTCTCTCCTCTTTTCCTCTCTCTCTGCTCTCATCTCTCTCTCTTCCATCTTCCTCTCTCCTGTCTATCTCTCTCTCTCTCTCTCCTCTCCTCTCTCTCTGCGTCTCTTCCTCTTCTCTCGTCTCAATCTCTTCTCTCTACCCGTCTCTCTCTCTTCCCTCTTCCTTCCTTCCTCCCTTCTTCACTTTCCTCCCTTTCCACTCTCCCCTTTCTTCACTCCTCTCTTTCCCTTTCTATTTCTGTTTTTACTCTCCCTCCCTTATTACCCCCTCTTCGCTCTCCCTTCCCTCCCTCCTTCCCTCCACCCTCCTTTATCTTCTCCTCCAATCTCGCTCCCTCCTTCTGTCGTCCATCCTCTTCCTCCATTCATCATCCCCTATCTTCCCTTCCCTCTCTCTCTCTCTCTTTTTCACCTCTCACTCCAGCCTTATCCACTCTCCCCCTCTCACTATCTCCTCCCTCCCTCCTTCCCCTATCCCTCCTTCCTCCCAATCCTCTTTCCTCCTCCCTTCATTCCCTCACCCATCCTCCCTCATCCTTCTTCGCTTCTCTTCCTCCTTCCCTCCTCTCTCCCTTATCTACGTGTGGTACTCTCTCACACTGCGGTCTATCTCTTCTGCTCCTCCTTACCTACTCCTCGTCTCCTTCGCTCATACGCAGTCTAACGCGCCGACACAAACGACGGAAGATAAAAATTTACCATTCCCTCCCTTCTTTTCAGGAACATTCAATCGCCTACTGCAGCGAAGAATTAATACGAGTAAAATCTTCGAACCGCGCGAGTTATTTTGCGAGAGTGACAAAATGCAAATGAGATGAAAGAAGATATTGAAAATAAACTGAGGTAGTATGCTGGAAGATATGAGAGAAGAACAGAATAATAATGAAGAGGTTTAGGTGTGGCGATCTTGATAAAACGTGGTAAGGGTAAGCAGAAGATTGATAAATAGAAAGTATACCTCGTAAGCGTGCGCTACACTCAAAGGCATATGATTTAATTGTTTTATTCCTAACAAACTATTGCGGGCGAACAGATGGGTCGGCGAGCATTATAATATCTATGTAGTATACGATAATGAAAGAGTTGAATTTTACTACGAAATAGGAACATTCGCAATGATCTTTTGCCTCACAAAAAGACGTCCTCTAGCCTCCAAGAGCCCCTTTTACCACTGAAAAAGGGAGGAGCTTTCAAATGCTAATCGACATCTGTCATGCACGAGACACTAAGTGTCATGCAGCTGAGAATTCTCTGATAGTCGAATGTCAGTACACGGGTCAGCATGCTGTGATCATGAAATATCTTCTTAGGCTCATGAGTGTATATTCTTAAGCCTTCTATTTCCTAGAGTGGTCTTATATTGAACAGTAGCATGAGCATTACATAAAATTATTAACAGAATAGATGTGAACAGTTGGTTTTCAGTGGATATTGAGAACTGCATGTCACCTTTACTTGCAGGCTTCTCACACAGGAGCACTCAGTGGGGGGTATTAGTGAGTTGTCGTATATTTATTTGAATGGGTTTATGCTCCGGGGCGCAGGCACGAGAACTTGGGAGTCTAAATAGTAGAATATTGAAGATCCATGCTGTAAGCAGGCCCGAGACACTTGATCGGTCATCGCTTTCAACTTATCTTGGGTAACTTTTCCTGTTTCCTATCTGATTGCTTTGTTCTCCGTCTGTGTGTTATCTGTCATACGTGCTACTGAAAAAGTATTCACATCTATTGTGTAATTAACGTTTATTAGAGATTCCAGGTCTGGTTATATCTGCACATTCTGTCCTTGCAGCGCTACAGATAATTCAATGCATGCACATGACATCATCCTACACTGCTCATCTCAAAGCATAGGCTACATAGTAAGAGTACAAAGAATCACTTATGAACATCCTGAGTAGTTTATGGGAGCTAGTCATATGACTCTGCACTCGTACTTCTCTCGTGCTCTCTGTGCTTCGTCTATCCAGACGTCTTATACCCTCTCTCTCTTTCTTTTCCTCCTCTTCTATCGTCGCTCTCACTCCTCACTCTCATATAACTTCTCCTCTCTATCATATCTCTATCTATTTCTCACCTATTCTCATCTGCGGTTATCCATCTATATTACATTAGCGCACTTAGATAACTTATATTTGCTGACAATAGTGGGATACATATACATATAATATAGATATAACATAATAAATGACGCTATATGAAGAATTTCACATCACATTAATGAAGTAATTAAGTAAAGATATTGATCATTAATCCTGTTATCTGTCAGCATTCGTATTCTTATGTAATCTTCTATTTTATTATTTCATATGTAAGTTACTAAATTATGATTTCTTCTTAACCAAGTGGAGGAGTTTATAAAAAGAATATGAATGTTGATTATAATAATATTTTATAGGTTTAAATCTTGTACCTTAATTATTGTGCATTTGAGGAATTAAATCTTTTAGAAGCACTGTTATTTTTAATTATACCTGAAAAGTACAATTAGGGGTTGTATCAAACGAGTATATAACAGTATTGTTAGATCAAATTGTGCGAATGTTTATAGTTAGAAAAATAACTGACTTAGTGACGGTGGCGCAAATTTGTAATATCTTTCTTGTTCTCCTTCTCTTTCTCAGCTTGTACTTGTTTACATCAATGCTTTAATCGACTTTATACTCTCATCTATGTTTGCCACATTCTATCAATCCATACCACTCCATCCATCAGACATGACCAGCCATACATTGTAACTGAGGAATGAACTCAGTTTATATCTATGTGATAAGCAAATACGTGAGCACTTGTTCGTCCTTTCTGATTCCTCTCTCTATCTCTATATACGCTGGGTTTCATTTGACTTGTATTAGTCGTCTGCATTTTTAGTCGCGGTCTTAATTCCTAGCGCTCTTGAGTCTTGATCTAAGTAGACTGGCTGTTTTACCTACTTAATTAATGTGTGTGCGTGTGCGTGCTTCGGTGTTTTTCATATTTGTTTCCGGTAGCGTTGTGTGAGTTTGGAGGAAAGGTGCATGACATATAAGAGATAGTTTTTTCTGAATAAATTGCCATGACTGCAATTCTTCTTGGCGTGCGCTTGTGTAGATGACTGTATGTCGTACATACACTATGATGACTTATTCTCTCTTCCGCTTTTGTATTCGCCCTTCGGCCAAGTACCATACTCCTATTTCTTTCCTTTACGTCTCAGTTCCTTCGCTTCAACTCCATTATCCTCTATTTTGGTCTTCTTTTCAGAGGTGTTATAATTGTTGATTTCCCTTATGCCTCTCATTATATATTCATACGTCCTCTATAGGGGGCTGATATAAATGATATGAATTGTTTAGTGCTTTTTGGTTTTAAAAAATGTTTCAGTCCCTTTCATTAATCATGGAAAAGATTTGCTGACACCCTGACCCAAAACAATCCTATCCTTCCCCACAGAGTCTTCTTCATGCGCAAGTTCGATTTCGACGAGGCGAGTGCCAACGGAGTCAGCAGCATTGTCTATGTTATTTCGGCTTTCGCATCTCCTATTCCTGGGATATATTGTGGACCGACTGGGCGCAACATCCCTTTGGGTTTTCATTGCCGTGTTGGTGTCGCTCGGCATGTCATGCCCTCCTCACACTTTCACCTATCCTAACACCCTTTATTGCCATTGGTAAAAAATAAGATGGCCTACAGTTATATGTTTATTCAGTAGCTTGAAAAAGAAAAATTAAAGTAATTAAACCTTTTTGCTTTCTCTCTCTCCAGTAGTGTGTTAGGCTTAGCATACTCTCTCCTGGCTAGTGCACTTTGGCCAATGGTGTCTCTCATCATCCCAGAACATCAACTTGGGAGTGCATATGGCATGTAAGAACATACGGAACATTTTGGTATAGTTTCATATAAATGTTTTAGATTTTCTTTTTTGTTTCTTTAGGTAAGGAAAAGGAAGATTGTGATTTCAATGTATTATACTGTATCACATTACATATTAATATAGTTTTTTATTGAATGATCAAAGGCTTTTATTATATTATCTGTTCTCCACCTCCAGGATGCAGAGTATCCAGAATCTTGGCCTGGCCTTAATCAGCATGTTGACTGATTGTTGACTTGAAAGGCTACCTTGTCCTTGAGATGTTTTACATGATATGGCTTTGTGGTAAGTGTTTGATGGCTATATCTTTGGCTTATTATAAATAAGAACATCGTGTTCCTTTACAAAGTTCATGTTTACTTATTTATAGGTTTGAACTTGGTGATTCCTATTTGAGAAATAGTTTCAATTTGATATAATTGATAGGAAGTGTAAGGACTTTGTAGAATCAGTCTGATTATATTTAGAGGTCATTTTGGGCTAGGTGTCGGCAGTAGGGTTGATGTAAGCCTACAGTGACATCATTAAAGCTTCAGGGTCACCTAGGTACAGGATAAAAATCAGTGCCCCTATATAATTTTTGGGCTCAATTAAACTATTAAGTAGTTGTTCCCATGCTGCAGTATACATGCCTCTATTTGAAGGGATATCAAGTGAACATCTTAATTTTAGTGATTTTATTGATCTTGAGTTTGGAGAAGTCAATAATGTTAGTTTCAGTGCTGTTATGTAAATACTGTTAGTCACTAATCAGAAATACTTGTAAAAACAAAAAACAGAATCTGGTTGATGATACAGAGCTTCAAGGGTTATGTGACAAAATTTTTGGAAACATCACTGAAGGAAAATGTACTTAAATAGAACCAAATGGATTATTTGACTGTTTTTATACAAAACTTTTAACTTTAATATACAGAAACTTGAATAGGGTATTTTCATGGGGATTGA
>NW_020872031.1:202905-205405 GCF_003789085.1 Penaeus vannamei
GTTTGGGGATTTTCTCCCTTTTCATCTGTGATTAGGAGTCGTTGTGTCATCCTGTCATTAAATTTTAATAACCGATTTGCGTGTAATTTTTTTTATTAATATTCCGTGATCTCGTTGGTGTCAGTTTCCCTCGGGACATCGAAGACAACGAGGTGAGTACAGCGTCCTTTGCGTAAGTACATTCCTCATTCGAGGAATTCACCTGCCGCTCCGGTCGTGTGGTTAACACAGGTAAGAATTCCTTCATATTTACACCATACATGGATAAAATCTCGACTTCGTTTTAGTTCTATTGCTCCTTTGATCTCGTCGAATGGGGGCCATCTTCGGCGCTTGAGACACCCAACGGTATTTGGTACATTCTCTTTTTCTCGCTCTCTTCTAACCTTCTCTCGCTCTCCCTCCCTCCCTTACTCTCATATCTTCTCTTTCCTCCCCCTCTCTCCCTCTTCGGCGCTTGAGACACAAACGGTATTTGATTACATTCTCTTTTTCTCTCTCTTTCTAACCTTCTCCTCGCTCTCCCACTCCCTTACTCTCTCTCTCTCTCTTCCTCCCTCTCTCCCTCTTCGGCGCTTGAGACCCAAACGGTATTTGTACATTCTCTTTTTCTCTCTCTTTCTAACCTTCTCTCGCTTCCCTCCACTCCCTTCACTCTCTCTCTCCCCTCTACCTTCTCTCTCCTCTCTCCTCTTCCTCCCTCTCTCCCACCTCTCTTCGGTCGCTCTCGGCACCAACCACGTCCCATTTGGTACACTCTTCTCTATTCATCCTCTCTATCTAACCCTTCTATCTCTCTACGCTCTCCCCCCGCACCTCTGAGCCGCCGTTCATTCATAGTCTCGGCTCATCGGCTCTCTCGCCTGCTCGCCACTGCGTATGCGGACGCGTAGGAGACACCAAGAGGTATTTGTGTACAATTCATCTTGGTTTCTCGGTCTCTATTCTAACCGTATCTCGTCGCCTCAGGGCCTGCCCTACCACATGTACGGTACGTTCCGCTCGTCATAAGGCGCTACTCTCATCATCGTCATCTCACCTCGTGCCGTCGCGCTCTAATCCCTCTCAAAGCGCTTGAAGACAGAACGCGACAACGGTAATTGTGAGACAGATTGCGAAGGTTTTCTCACTCTCGGTTGCATAAGACCTCGTCGATCGGCTATACCAGCGTCCAGGGTGCATTCATGGCATATCCTCATTCATCCCTTACTCTCTCTCTCTCTCTTCCTCCCTCTCTCACCTCTGTCGGGCGTTGAGACAAACCAAACGGTATTTGGTAGCATTCTCTTTTTCTCTCTCTTTCTAACGCCTCTCTCGCTCTCCCTCCCTCCTTACTAGCTCTCTCTTCATGGTCCATGAGTACTCTCATCTCATTCTTCTCTATAAACTCCGCGGTACTCGATGCACACGTCTGTGGAGCGCTTGAGACACCAGCCGGTAATTTGGTTACATTGCCGTGTGCGCGTGCATGCTTTCTGAACCTTCTCGGGATCCGTCTCACCTACGCACCATCAACCGTTAACGGGCATCTATCTAGCGAGTAGAAGCACTTACTCTCTCTCTCATCTCTTCCTTCCCTCTCTCCCTCTTACGGCGCTTGAAACCAAGAGTATTTTAAATCCATAGCTCCGTAGCTTGCGTGTGCCCTCGCCTGAAGCATGCCCATAGATAGCTGGAGGATACAAGTTCTGCAGACTCGTTACTTAACTTTTTCTTTGTCTGTTTCTTGGGTGTTCGAATGAGGAGTCGTTCGGTCCGATATCGTGTCACTGTGCTGAGCACCTCGCGGTGCCAATGTGTTCCGTCAATCAGGAGAGTAACTGGCACGCTGTGTATTTACATCTGCAACCTCAAGCAGATGTTTTCTGATAGGTCAGGTCATTCGCCAGAAATATCGCTCCAACATCTCATTATTTTTGGCTCTCCGTGCGCCGTTGAGACCGAGCACCAGATTCCTGCCTAAATATTATTTTACCTCGTTGTTGGTATCGGGTAATGAATAACATGAATTGTTCTGTTTTTTCCGTGGGCGAGTGATATCACTGTAAGGGTCGCTCATCTCGAGGTCGCTGGTCGCAGATATTTTCATGAAAGCGTGGCCATAGAAGCCACCTACGTCTCACTGTATAGTCAATCGCGCGAGCAAACGGGTGCGTCTTAGTAGCTTTGACACGGCGACTCTGTTATATTCAACACGATTTAAGGCAGGAGAATTATACAGAGTGATGCCAAAGCGGGACGTGGTCTGGTCACGGGGTTCTTTTAACACGAGAGGCGGGGGCAGGTGAGGAGAGAGAACGACGTATCCGGGGTGGGAGGGGTCGTGGGGTGGTCTGTGATGGGTTGATATGGAAACTGAGAGAGAGAAGAGAGAGAAGAGATGAGAGAGGAGGAAGAAAGAAAAGATAGGGGATAGTTGAAAGGGAGGTGAGGTGAGGAGGGAGAGTAGTAGAGTGAAAGAGAAAGAGAAAGAAAGAGAGAGAGGAACTAAAGAGAGTGA
>NW_020872031.1:239039-244039 GCF_003789085.1 Penaeus vannamei
ACCGCTCCGCATGACAAACCTCCGCTCCGCAATGAACACCACCGCTCCGCATGACACCGCTCGCATGACGCCGCTACCGCATGACGCCGCTCCGCATTGAACACGCGCTCGCATGAACGCCACGCTGCCGCAATCGACGCCGTCTCCGCCATACACCGTGCTGCCGCATGGCAACTCGCTCGCTGACACCACTCTCATGCTATCTCCAAGTGGCACCCTTGCTCCGTCAATGGCACGCGGCTCCGCATGACAGTCCTGCCTGCTTCGCATGGCAACCCGGTGCCCCGCGCATCCGCATGGCTAACCGTGCCGCATGACACCGGATGTCGCTTCGCATGGCAAACCGCACTCCGCATGGCGCAACCTTTGCTCCGCACATGACACCGCTTCGCATGACAGACGCTCCTGCGTGACAAACCAGCGCTCCGCGTGAACACCCGCTCCGGGCTCGCGTGACAAGCTTACGCCTTCTGCATGACACACGCTCCGCATGACAACCGCTCCGCATGGACACCGCTCGAATGGTCCGCTGCACCCGCATAACACCGCCTTCGCTTTGTGTTTTCTCGGATTTAATGGATATTTTTATTTATCTTGTTATTTATTTTTTATTTTTATTTATTTATTTTTTTTTTTTTTTTGGGGGGTGAGGGGTAGATCGATTGATTGGTTATAGATAGATAGATAGATAGAGAGAGAGAGAGAGAGAGAGAGAGAGAGAGAGAGAGAGAGAGAGAGAGAGAGAGAGAGAGAGAGAGAAGAAGAGAGAGAGAGAGGAGAGAGAGAGAGAGAGAGAGAGAGAGAGAGAGAGAGGAGAGAGAGAGAGAAGAGAGAGAAGAGAGAGAGAGAGAAGAGAGAGAGAGAGAGAGAGAGAGAGAGAGAGAGAGAGAGGAGAGAGAGAGAGAAGAGAGAGAGAGAGAGAGAAAGAGAGATATATTGACTAAATACAAATTAATAAGAGAAATTATTAGATAAATAGATAGATAGGTAGATATATAGATAAACAGATAAATAGAGAGATAGATATATAGATAAATAGATATATAGACAGACAGACAGATATGTAGATAGAAAGAAAGATAAGGAAAGGAAACAAAGAAAGGCTAAATAGATAAATAGAAAAATTGTTAAGACAGATAAAGTCTCAGATGAATACAGATATAGATATAAACACACACTAACATACCTACAGTTTAACATTTCTTTCTACCATTGTTGATGTGGATTCCCTCTTTTCTTTCAGTTTATGGACGGGGGAATGTAGTATTTCTATGAATTATCTACAGTGGTTGAATTACTTTTGAAACAGTTAAAATAGAAGGGCGTACCTTTTGAAATGTGTGTCCAGTACCTTCATTTTACAACATGATAGTTTATAACATGGTATTTTGTACTAGGTAAATGTACGACCGTGGAAACTAATACAATACAAACACCTTCATGAACACACTTAATCCCTTATGAATACACTTAATCCACACCAACTTCGAATACATATAATGACATGCCTCAAGAAAACATACAGGTGACCTTAACACACCTATTCTCAAACCTCAACACCTTTAACCACCTCAAGAACCTCAAGGAAACAGAGAGCCGATAGAAGCATCAGCGACGAGTGGCTATACGTGGCTCTGTACGGAACACCCGAAGCGGATTCACGGGCAACAGATTATGGCAGAATTGGATAGTAATCGCCAGTAATCTCCACGGTATTCACGGAGGATTGTGAGACTGGATTGCGGGATAAACAGTATGTTAGATCCCTTTTCCCTTTGGCGATGTGTGTTTGAATTGATGAGAGATGGAGATAGGGGAAGGGAGAGAGTGGGGAGGGGGGAGGAGAGAGAGAGTGAGAGAGAGAGAGAGAGAGAGGGAGAGAGAGAAAGAGAGAGAGGAGAGAGAGAGAGAAGAAGAGTGGAGAGAGAGAGAGAGAGAGAGAGAGGAGAGAGAGGAGAGAGAGAGGGAGAGAGAGAGAGAGAGAGAGAGAGAGAGAGAGAGAGAGACAGTCAGACAGAGAGACAGACAGACAGGCAGACAATATATACAGTTGAGAGACACCAAAATAAAGGCCCTCAAGACTAATGAAAACAAACCACCACCCACAAAAACAACAAAACACGAAAACAACACACAACAAGAACATCACCACCCACAACCCCTTAAATAAACCCTCAACAACACAACCAACCAGGGCAAAACAAAAGCACCAATTGACACAAGCATTGAACAATGATACAACGGTCACCCCTACCCACCCACCACACAACCCCTTAACGACCCTACCCTTTAACACCCTTAACACCCTTTAACCCAACCCTTTAACAACCCCTTAACAACCCCTCAACAACCCCTCAACAACCACCAACCCGACAAAAACAACACCCCAATTGAACAAGCATTGAACAACGATACAACGGTCACCCCCCCTACCCCCCCACACAACCCCCTCAACAACCTCAACAACCCCTCACCGACCAGACCACCAAAAACAAACACCATCCATTGACACAAGCATTGAACAACGATACACAACGTTCACCCTCCCCCCCTCTCTCCCCCCAAAGAAATCACACCCCCAAAAAAAAAGTCCAAATGAAAGCCTTTTTATTTAGCTCAAACGAGGCTAGAAAACGAGAGGGAAATGGGTCGTCTGCTTGTTTACTTGGACGGCGGCCATGACAGAGGAGGCCAATAAAGGCGGTGATGTTTCAGCGGGTTCCTTGAAGATGAAAGAGAAGAAGAAGGAGGAGGAGGAAAGGAGAGAGGAGGAGAGGAGGGGAGGAGGAGGAGGAGGAGGAGAAGGAGGAGGAGGAGGAGGAGGAGGAGGAAGGAGGAGGAGGAGAGGAGAAGGGAAGGAGGAGGAGGGAGGAGGAGGAGGAGGAGGAGAAGGAGAAGGAGGAGGGAGGAAGGGAGGAGGAGGAGAGAGAGGAGGAGAGAGGAAGGAGAGTAGGAGGGAGGAGGAGGAGGAGGAGAGGAGAAGGAGGAGGAGGAGGAGAGGAGGAGGAGGGAGGAGGAGGAGGAGGAGGAGAAGGGAGGAGGAGGAGAAGGAGAAGGAGTAGGAGAAGGAGGAGGAGAAGGAGGAGGAGGAGGAGGAGGGGGGAGGAGGAGGAGGGAAGAAGGAGGAGGAGGAGAGGAGGAGGAGGAGGAGGAGAGGGAGGGAGGAGGAGAAGGAGGAGGAGAGGAAGGAGAGGAGAAGGAGAAGGAGAAGGAGGAGGAGGGGAGGAGAAGGAGGAGAGGAGGAAGGAGGAGGGAGGAGGAAGGAGAGGAGGGAGGAGAAGAAAAGAAGAAGAAGAAGAAGAAAGAAGAAGAAGAAGAAGAAGAAGAAGAGAGAAGAAGAAGAAGAGAAGAAGAAGAAGAAGAGGGAGAGGAGGAGAAGGAGAAGAGAAAAAGAAAAAGGAAAGAGAAGAAGAAGGAGGGAGAAGGAAAGGAGAAGAGAAAAAGAGAAGAAGAAGAAGAAGAAAAAGAAAAAGAAGAAGAAGAAAAAGAAAGAAAAGAAAAAGAAAAAGAAGAAAAGGAATTGTCGTTTTATAGGATTTTGCTTTCATTTGTTTTATCATTTGTATGTTTATTACTTTATTCATTTGCTCGATTCATTTATTCATTCTTATCATGATTTTATTAGTTTTATTATATTATTAATAATTATCATTATTATTGTTGTTGTTATTATTACTATTATCATTATTACTATTATTATTATTATTATAAAGAGACCAATAAAAGCCGAAAGAAAGAAAGAAAGAATTGTCTTTTTATAGGTTTGCTTTTCGGTTCTTGTCGAATACGATTTTGTATATTTGTATTTGTTTTTATTTGTATTTTTATTGTTTCATCATCTGTTTATCAACTCGTGTACTTATTCTTGATTATTGATTATTTTATTATCATCATTATTGTTATTATCATAATAATGATTATTATTATCATAATATATTATCATTATCATTGTTATTATTATTATATTAGTATTAGTAATAGTATTGCAATTATTATCATCTCCTTTCTATTATTTCATTATTAATACTATTTATTATTATCATTATTACATATTCCTATAATTATACTACTATACTTCTTTATCATTTATTATCATCATCATCATCATTATTATTATTATTATTATTATTATTATTATTATTATTATTATTATCATTATTATTATTACTATTATTATTATTATTATCATTATCATTAGTATCATCATCATCATCATTATTATCATCATCATCATTATCATCATCATCATAATTATCATTATTATCATCATTATCATCATCATTTTCGAAGCTGAATTCACTCTCTCGTTCCCAAACACACGCATGTTCTCCCAGGAAGTAAAATTAGCACGAGGTGAGGGTTCGCATAACACCGAACTAACGTGATAAAACCCATAAGTGCATTAACCCTTTATTTGGGTAAGCAACACGGTGCAGCAGTGAACAAGAACGCACGCAGTATGTTATTACTGAACATTGTACTTTTTTATTAGTGTTTGTTTACTTGTTTGTGTGAATCTGATATGTTGTTTCTGAGTGTTGTAATGATTTGTTGTGATTTTGTTATTAATAGGAGTAACACAAATTGTTATTACTGGTTTATTTATTTATTTTTATTTATTCATTCATTCATTTTATAATATGATCGTAGAATTTTGGGTATCTTGACAGAATTGATTATCATATGCCAACTATATTTCATCCTTAATTTGCCAGCTATTGTTTTAGAGATAAACCTTCTCCCTAAACTATAACCATAAATGAGGATATAACTTTTATATATTATCGTTTCTATGGTAAGCCAGAATAAACTCTCAGTATTGATTTTTTCTTTTCTTTTTTTTTTTTTTTTTTTTTTTTTTATCTGTTGCTTTCATAATTCTTATTGAACTTATCTATTCAATTTTCAACTTGCATACGAATTCTTTGTCAAGAGTTTCTTTATCTCTGCCTATAAAATGTTATGCATGCTTTGCATTTATATAACTCCTGCACGCAAAG
>NW_020872031.1:256539-259039 GCF_003789085.1 Penaeus vannamei
TAATAATAATAATAATAATAATATAATAATAACATTATAATAATACCAATAATAATAATAACAATATTAACAATGATAATAATAATGTAACTGTGGTAGCTAAAAGGTGAGTGCGATTACTGCTGAATATTATACTTGTTTACACTATAATTTAATGATTTTAGGAGTCAGTTAGGAGTCTGTGACAGTTTGCAGGAGTTAGCGAATCCGCGGCGAAAAAATATTTAGCGCTCGACAATGCTGATATTCAGAATACACTGGTATAGCCATGCCTTGCCGGTATATTGTATTGCAAATGGGTGTGTAAAGGTTGCTATGATTATTGAAAAGTTGTCATCCCTCATCTCTCTCTCTCTGTTTATCGGTTTGTTCTTTTAACATCTCTCTCTCTCTCTCTCTCTCTCTCTTCTTTCTTGATCTCTCTCTCTCTCTCTCTCTCTCTCTCTCTCTCTCTCTCTCTCTCTCTCTCTCTCTCTCTCTCTCTCTCTCTCTCTCTCTCTCTCTCTCTCTCTCTCTCTCTCTCTCTCTCTCTCTCTCTCTCTCTCTCTCTCTCTCTCTCTCTCTCTCTCTCTCTCTCTCTCTCTCTCTCTCTCTCTCTCTCTCTCTCTCTCTCTCTCTCTCTCTCTCTCTCTCTCTCTCTCTCTCTCTCTCTCTCTCTCTCTCTCTCTCTCTCTCATTCGAGTGCCTTATGTCCGCAGCCTTATTTTGTCCATTTTCTTTAAGTTAAATAGGAAACCTTTATGTTTAGGGGATGCTTTTCCCTTTTCAGTTATAAATTAAGTGGGAAAATAAGAAAACCAAGCCAATTTCTGCATCTTTTCGTATAATGGAAAAGGAAAATAAGTATGAAGTGAGCCTACTTTTTGTTGTTGTTTAAGTACAAATAGATAAAGAAAAAACAGAAATGTTTGTTCCTAAAGATTCGAGTAGTGTTTCGCGAAAGATTCGAAACGGCCTATTCGCACAAGAGGTTTCTTATTTTTGTAGTTTCAAGATTATTCTGCTCGTAGGTCAATAGAAAAGGACCATAAACTACCTTTATAATATGTTTTGTTCTTGATATTACTCTTTATTCCCAGATATAATCCGAAATACATTTTTCTCAAACAATCAAAGCAGTGCGGTTTCTCGTTATGCAGACGAATTTTGATAATCTGGCAATGCGCGTTTTAATCTGGATGTTATTTATGCGCAGATGGATGTGCCTGACTCCTCGATGTTGAAATACTAGTGGGGATTATTTTTAAACTGAATTACAATATATTAGCCAAGTTAGAATGCGTTTTCTGCGCAGCTGTTTCGTCCGCTGAGTTCCTCTGTTTTATGTCATCCTGTTGCTGACCTGTCCTTTTTTTGCCTTTACTACCAGCCCAAAAATCTAGTCACCCCCCCCCCCCCGCCTCCCTCCAATGGTCCAAGAGACATATTTAGGGCAATGTTGGGGCGTCGCTTCCACTCCCTAAGGCCTGCCCCCTTGTCCCATGTCCATGATTATCCGGCGGAGATTTTAACAACGAGGAAAATAAGAGACGAGCGACCCAGAAGAATCTACCGGTTTCTTGATTTCGTGTGAATCAACATTATCTCTTTCATCCACTTCTTCCGTTCATCGCTACTGTTTTTTCGCTCTCTACATCTAAACGGGCGAGAATGGGGCGCCCAGTATCCGATGGAACTTCGGAAGAACGGTCCTGTGGATATTATAAGACGGTAATCACATGAGATGTGCATATTGAGTAGGGATCTTTTCAAGGTATTAGAAACACAATGAAAATTTTTTTTGGTTAAAAAAGTCAACCGACTAGAAACTGACATTCGAGATTGAAATAAGGACTTACTAATATGAAACCAAACTTAAAACTAGAACCCTGTAAGCTATTAGACATAAATGATACATAACAAAAAGTGAACTGACGTAAAGCTATTATGGAATATATTTAGCCAAAAACCGAAGTACTATGTATACACAATACACATATACGCGCACACACTTACATACGCAGATATGTATGTGTGTGTGTTTGCATAATATTATTTACTTACATTGTTATCGATCTATATCAGGGAATAGACGTAGAACGAAAAGAAAGAGGAAGAGGTAAAGGAGGGATAAAAAATGAAAGGAAATGGGGCTAATGGAGATAATATTTCATACACAGATCAGGGCAGAAGAATATATACTGAACTCTGTGGGAAGTTTCGCCAGGTTTCATTTGACTGACATGGTATTTAAAGGACAAAACCGGCTACTTAAACATTTACAAGAACAATGTGATTCGACCTGATTTTTTAAGGTAATCAGCCAAAAGGGGTTCATAAAAATTCGGTTATTTGAAAATCAGTATATTATACGAAATATGTAGTAAACTCATTGGACATTTGCACTGTCAGTATCCTTAGTCATTATAGGAGTATGAGTTCAGTAGTGGATCATCGTGTGTTTATGTGTGTATGTTTTACTACACGTTTCACTAAATGTATGTAACACTTTAATTGCGAA
>NW_020872031.1:269039-272690 GCF_003789085.1 Penaeus vannamei
CGCTCACACACACATACACACATATATTTATGTATATACATAAATGTATATATATATATATATATGTATTGTATGTATATATAATATATATATATATATATTATATATATATGTATATATATAATGTACACACACACACACACACACACACACACACACCATACATATTTATGTATATTTATATATATGTATATATATGTATATATATGTATATATATATATTATATATATATATATATATTACACACATTCACACATTCACCACAACATATTATTAAGTTACACACACACACGTGTATGTGTGTGTACGTTGTGGGTATGTGTGTGAAAGACATACACTTACGTCTAATCCATCTCCATATTTTGCATATGCGAACCCTTGTACCTAACTCACACCACACTGCAACCTTTTAGAAAAAAAAAAACTTTCAATATTTTCCCGCCTCCAAAAAAAAAAAAAAAAAAAAAAAAAAATCAGGCAGCCCACTTACACGTGTACCGAAGGGTCAACGAGGTCAGACCAGTTCCGCCATTATGTGTGTGCATCGTCTGTCCTGCTTAATTCGCGCTTAAGCAGATAATTTACATGTTCGCTGCCGTAAACTTAGAGCGAGGGGGTAGGGGGTATGGGTGATGGAATGGGGGTAGGTAGAGGAAGGGAGGTTGGGTCGGGGAGGGGAGGGGTTCCAGGGGGGGGTCATGAGGAGTTAGATGGGAGTATAGGAGGGGTCTGGTGGGGGTGAGGAATGAAAGTTGGGCAGGGGGTGGGGAGGAGTTCCAGGTGAGGCAAAGGGAGGGGGAGGGAGGGGTTCCAGGTGGGGCATACGGAGGGGGGGGGGTTCCAGTAGGGCAAAGAGAGGGAGGGAGGGAGCCAGGTGGGGCATAAGGAGGGGGAGGGGGATGGGAAGGAGGAAGGAAAGCTGAGCAGGGGGAGAGGAGGGGCTAGGGGAGTATAAGGAGGGGGGGGGGGGAGATTCCAGGAGGGGCACAGGGAGGGGGGGGGGAGGGGGAATATGAGGGAGGGAGACGATGAACAGAATTAGTCCCCGTTCGGTTTGTATGCGATCGAGAGTTTGCTGGAGTTGGTAGATTAAATCGTTTCTAAAGTCATCTCAGTCGCAGTACAGCTTCATTTGATCGACATATATCTCGAACATTAATTAAATTGATTACAACATGGTCTTGTGTAGCTTCTGTGATAACTTGTTTACTTGTAAAGAAAAAGAGATTGTGATGACCGCGATATTTCGAAAGTCTGAACGGTCGAAGAAAACCGTTACGGACGAAATTTCGAATATTTGAAAATTAAGACCGTTACCGGCGTATATGTATAAGTGGGGGGGTAAATAAATCAAATCCAGACGAAATTTAAGTAAGAAAAATGCAATTGAAAGCAACAACAACAACAAAATATATGAAAAAAGTCTGCGTATTATAATTCCAACACCTCCCCCCCCTCAAAAAAAAAAAAAAAAAAAAAAAAAACGATATTCCGTACGCTTGTGGAGGAAAAAAGAGGAACAAGAAAACGAAAAAAAAAAAAGAAAAAGAAAGAAGAAGAAAGAAGAAAAATAAAAAGAAGAGAAAAAAAAAAATAAAAAGAAGAAGAAGGAAAAAGAGAAAGAAGAAAGAAAGAAATAGAAAAAGAAAGAAGAAAAAAAATATAAATAATAAAAAGAAGAACAAGGGGGAAAGTTCTTGCTTCATCGCCCCTTATTCCTGACGACGCGAGTAGACAGATATTGGTTCATATGAAGAAGAAAAAAAAGAAGAAGAAGGAAAAGAAGAAAAACAGGAAAGAAGGAATAAAAAAAGGATAAGACAAAAAGAAGAAAAAAAGAAACAGGAAAAGAAGAAAAAAAGTAGAAAAAGAAGAAAAATAAAAAAAAGAAGAAGAAATAAAATCCAAAGAAGAAAATAATAAAAAACAAAGCAGAATAAGAAAGAAAAGAAACAAAAAGTCCCTGCTCCCCTGCCCTTCCCTGGCGACGCGAGCAAGAAGACATCGTTCATATGAAGAAGAAAGCCAGAATAAAAGAAGAAAGAAAAAAAGAAGAAAGAAAAAAGCAAAAAAAAAAAGAAGCCAAAAAAAAAAAGTCCCTCCTCCTGCCCCTTCCCCTGGGCGACGCAGCAGACAGACATCGGTCATTATATGAAGGAAAAAAAGAAAAAGAAAGAAAAGAAAGAAAAAAGGAAAGCAAGAAAAAAAAGAAGAAAAAAAAACAGACAGGACATCGGTTCAAGAACTGAAAGAAGAAGAGAAAAACAATGGGAAGGAGATGGAAGGAAGAAAAAAAATAAGAAAAAAGGAAGAAAAAGAAGAAAAAAAAAAACATAAAGAAGAAAAAAAAAAATAGAAAAAGAAAATAAAAAAAGAAAGATAAGAAAAAAAAGAAGGAGACAGACATCGCGTTATAAGCCCGCCCAATCGGTCGGCGGATTGAAAATCGCCGTCCGTTCAGCCGCTGGAACCATAGACGTCCTTTGCTGAAGTGTGGTAAGGCCCTTATCCTCTGTTCTCCCTCTCGCTCTTTCTTTTCTCTCTTTCTTTCTCTTCTTTATTTCTCTTTCTTTCTTTCTTTCTCTTCATCCTCATCTACTTTCTTTCATTTAACTTCTTCTCATTTCTTTTCTTTCCTATTTCTTTATCGACCTTTCTTCATCATTTCTTTTCTTTCTTATTCTTCTTTCTACTTTTTCTTTCTTTCTTTACTATTACTCATTTCATTTCTATTTACTTCTAATCTTTTTTCTCTTTTCATACTTTCTTTTTCATTTCTTGCGTCTTTTTCTTCTTTACTTTTTATTTTACTTTCTTCTTACTCTAATTCAGTATAGACTTTAGATACACTATTTCAATTGTCTGGTAGTGCTTTTGCACCGTTGGTTTTTTCTGTATTTCTCCATTACTGTTTTCTTGTTTCTAGATTTCATTTTGTCGAAATAATTTTTTCGGATATTTAATCGTTTTCCTATTCCTTTTGCTCGTTATTAATTGTCATATTTTCCTTTTAATACTGTCGTGATTCTATCACTCTATCTTCATTTTCATCGTCCTTTCATCAGAGGACAAAGAAAAACAGAGGGGGAAAAATGAACAGAAGAAAAATATGACACAGAAGAAGTAAGAAGATTAAAGGAAGAAGAAAAAAAGGAAGAATGAAAAACGGAAGACAGAAAAATAAAAAGAGAAGAAGAAGAAGGAAACAGTGAAGAAGAAGAATGAAAAGAAAAGAAAGAGCGAAAACAATCGAAGAGGGGCGAAAGTTTCTTGCTTCGTCAGCCGCCTGTTTCCCTGACGATGCCGCAGGACAGGAAGTATTGGTTTTTGAAAGAAATAAAAAGAAAAAAGAAGAAAGAAGAAGAAGAAGAAGGAAAAAGAAGAAAAACAGAGAAAGAAGAAGAATAAAAAAAGGAAAGAAAAAAAGACAAACAAGAGTAAGAAACAGAAAAAAGAAGAAAAAAAAAAGCAGAAACAAAGATGAAAAAAAGCGAAAAAAGAAGAAAAAAGAAATCAAAGAAGAAAAACTAAACCAAACAAAAGCAGAATAAGCAAAAGGAAGAAAAGAAAAAAAGCTCCCTGGCCTGCCTGCCCTTCCCCTGGCGACGGCCGAGCAGACAGATATCGTCATATGAAAGAAAAAAAAAAAA
>NW_020872035.1:0-5000 GCF_003789085.1 Penaeus vannamei
TATATATATATATATATATATATATATATATATAATATATATATATATATATATATATATATATCATATATTATATATATATATATATATATATATATATATATATATATATATATATATATATATATATATATATATATATGTATATATATATATATATATATTTATATATACAAATAATTATCATCATCTGGGGGCTAACGCCGTTGGGGGCGCATGGCCGCATCCACCCTTTGCTTTCTTTTGTGATCCTTCATGGTAAGCTGCCAGGCAGGTTTGATCGATCTGCCCAAACCACGACCTCTTAGGTCGTCTCATAGGCCTCCTCCACCCAGGGCTTTTTCGTACAGAGACAACCTAGTGGGCAGGATCATCTTGGATCATCTTTGTGCAAGTAACAGGTCCTGTGCCAGTCTCACGGTGCAACCGTTGGTTGGACATGTGGTCCCGCCAACTTTACCCCATGATCCAGCGCAAGGACCTATTACAGAAGGCATCAGGATGAGACTCCAAGGTACAGGATAATGTCCAGGTTTCACTACCGTATAGCAAAGCTGGCATTATCAGGGCCTTGAAAACCCGTAACTTGGTCCTTCTGCACAGGTACCAGCATCTCTAGATACTCTTGTCGAGAGAGTTCATGACCCCTGCTGCCAGGCCAATCCGTCTGTTGACTTCCTGGTCTGACAGCCCAGAGTTATGAACTACACTATCAAGGTATGTAAAGCTGTCTGTGACTTCAATGTCCTCGCCGCAAGCACGTACCGACTAAACAGGTTCTCCTAGCAAGTCCCCAAAGTCCTGTTTCTTGGTCTTGGTCCAGGAGACCTATAAACCCAAGGGCTTCGCTTCATTACTATATGCATCGAGAGCCACTATTAAGGATTTCAAAGACTCAGAATGGCAACATCATCAGCAAAGTCAAGGTCAGTAACCTTGATATTGCCCAGAGTTATTCCACATTGACTTTGAACAGTAGCTCTGCCCAGTATCCAGTCCATGCAAGTGTTGAAAAGTGTTGGTGCAAAGACAGCCTTGCCTCACTCCTGAACTAACAGGAAAGAAGCTCAACAGGCCCCACCACTCTTTTCAACACTTTCAGTACCAGTATACAGACTTACTTTTAATTCAATAATCCGTGTTGGAATTCCTCTCAGTCTCAGGATCTCCCAGAGTGATTCCCAATGCACCGTATCAAACACCTTCTTGAGGTCGATGTAGGCTGCAAGCAGCCTATGCCCGAACTCATGATGGCGCTCTACAATGACTCGAAGTGCAAGGATACGGTCAATTGTGGACTTACCAGGAGTGAATCCGGATTGTTCCGGGCTCTGATGCATCAGTAGGTGGTCTCTGATGCATCTCAGGATGTGGACAAAAACCTTGCCTGGTATACCGAGCAGTATGATGCCTCGGTGATTGCTGCAGTCCCATCAGTTCCCCTTCCCCTTCCAAAGAGGGATGACCACACCCGTCAACAGGTCAAGGGGAATGGTACCAGACCGCCAGATGGCAGCCAGGATAGCATGCAACCCACGCACAAATAGGTTCACCACCAGCCTTTAACAGTTCAGCTGGGATGCTGCAAATACCCGCTGCTTTGCCACTCTTCAGCTTGGAGATTGCTCTCCTAACTTCAGTTAGGGAGGGTGGATCCTCACTGATGGGTGGGTCCAGTAACGGAATCTCGGCATTACCCGCATCCAAGTTAACTGTTGGTGGGTCAACCCAGTACAGCTGCTCAAAATACTCAGCCCAACACTCCCGCACCGCAACAGGATCTGAGACGATCTGGCCACTTATAAAGTGAACCGAAGGTCATTTACTAAGAAATGACCTTCTACCTCCTCTGCAAGACTCCTAATAAACTGTTCCTTGTCCCTTCTTAACAGTGACCGAGTTCCCTGCCAGACAAGCAGCACAACAAGCATCTGCGGCATCCAGAGTCTCCTGCATTGTGAAATTCTGTCTTGCTCTCGGGCCTTCACCAATCACTACTTGAGCTGCATCAAGCGTTTCATGCTTGAAAGTGTCCCACAGAAGTACAAGGCCTGGCAGATTGTCAAGCGCTGCGAAATGACCAGAGACTGCTTCAGCAAACCCCCGGGCACACTCCCCCTCCCTCAGCCTGTCCAAATGAAACGCCCTGGGATGATCATTGGACCTGAAGGGTAGCCACAACCAATCTATGGTCAGTACCACAGAACTCAGCACTCATATATACCCTGTATAGGAGTGCTAACGAGTATGTGGTCGATCTCCTTGGGTGCATTACCCGCATCACTGTAAGTCCAACAATGTGGGTCTGGGCGCTGGTACCAGGAGCCAGAAATCCTCAATTTCTGGGACCTAGCAAAGTCCTGGAAATAATTACATATACATAAATTTATACACACACACACACACACACACACACACACACATATATATATATATATATATATATATATATATATATATATATATATATATATATATGAATGTATATATATATATATTATATATATATATATATGTATATATGTGTATATTTATTCATCTATACACACACGCACACACAAACCACACACACACACACACGTGTGTATGTGTGTATATATGTATATACATATATATATATATATATATATATATATATATATATATATATATATATATATATATATATATATATATATATATATATATGAAAAGGTAAGGAATGCAAGACAAGGGCATTGTCATAAACAAGGTCAAATGGCAGTTGGGAATATTATCCTATGTTAGCGTAGCGAGTGCCAGGTAGGTACTGAGTGTGCGAGTCGAAGTGTTTACGAAGCAGTGACGTATGTGAGGATGCGTGCATTTGAATGAAATAAAATGTTTGAGCGAGTAAATTAATGCAGAGTGTGTGTTGTGCGTGTTTTGTTATTCATATAATATATATATATATAATATATATATATATATATATATATATAATATATATATATATATATATTATATATATATATTATTTATATGTATATATATATACATATATACATATATACATACATATATATATATATATATATATATATACATATACATTTTTTATGTAACCATTGTACTTATTTCTTAGTAAACAAGTGACCTAATGAGTGACAAATATTCATTCCGTGAATAGAAAAAAAAAAATGATCAAAGTAAGTAAATGGAACTAGAGTAATGTACCAATGAATTATAACAAAAGAAAATCATATGAAACAACAGATGAAAATAAAACAATGAATATCCAGTGAATCCCATAGTGTGATGTTCCATTCTCACTCAGACAGCTGCCTAGACGAGACACACCCACCCGAGTGGGCAATCAACAATAACAACTCTTACAAATCCTCGGTAAGGGAAAACGATCCCGGGTTAAACACATATTTAATGCGAAAAAGTTATTTTAATATTGAACAAAAAGAAAGTAAAGAAATGAAGTAAAATAAGGGTAATTATCAATTAACAGTGTTTCCGGTGTGTTTTGGAAAAATGCTGAGCCATGTCATGAAGTACGCCCTCCTGAATGCGTAAGGCTAGAGGCGTAAGGTGTAAGGCATGAGGTGTGAGGAGTAAGGAGAAGAGGCCATAAGTCTGAGGCTAAAGAGGCGATGAAGTGAAGAAAGGAAGAAAGTGAGACATATCACACCTGTACATCATGTGAGATCTTGTGTGGAAACAGTGAACATTAAGGTCAAAACATTTGTCACATAATCATAAGTGCACTAAAATAGGGGCAATAGTGTAGTATTTAATTTCTTTAGCATATGAATTATTTTGCGGGTAACATAATTCATTTTAGTATTGTGTGTGAAATTTCGTAATAAATCAGGATAGTAAAAGTTTTTTTCCTTTAAACCCAATATTAAATCTGAGCAACAAAGCAGAGGTGATCCGTAAAAGGTTTTACTGGTGGAGGGCCCAGGCCAGTAATTCATTATCAACCTTTGCATATATATATATATATATATATATATATATATATATATATATATATTGTAGTGAAGCAAGCCGCTATGTCCCTCTCTGTTGTTGTTGACGGAGCCTGTCGAGTTCTGATGCGTCATTACAAAGTGACTATGTCTGCCTCTCCAGCATATGAATTGATTTTAAAGAGAACATTGTCAAGCTGTGACTTTAGTTTTACCCTGTGTTTACCCGTTTTTCATGTTCAGTTTGCCTTTTTATGTTCAATTTGCCTTCTTATGTTCTGTGTGATGTGTGCCTGTGTGAATCTTTTAAGTCTTATTAAGCCCTTATTTAACTTTTTTTTTTTTTTTTTTTTTTTTTTTTACTTTTTCTTGTTTCCCCATCTTTCCAGTTTTCCGCTTACTTCCTTCTTTATACTATTGCTTTTAATCCTTTTGTCTCTGTACTTTTATTGTTTTATGCTATCATAATCTTTTAGTTATCTTTTTATACTCTGATTCATATCATCAGTTCATTTAATTATTACCGGGAAAACTTTTGACCCATATGTCTATGGGCATAAATTTGTTATTTATACTGATCATAGACCTTTGGTTTATGTATTTGCTTGTAAGACAAAGTGCCTGAGAATGAGCAGATGGGCACATGAGTTAACTTACTATATCTGTTCCCTCAGATACCAACAAGGCATATATCATCGTGTTCGATGCCCTACTGGGCACCTCTTGCAGCAGCCCCTCAAGCAACACTTCAGCTTGAGAAGGTATCAGCAGATCTTCTTGAGCTCGATTTACTGCTGAAAGAAATAAGTATGTGCTATCTATAGTGGATCATGCTAGCAGATATTTGCAACTCATAGCACTACCTAGTAAAGATGCCTCCACAGTCACTGAAGCTTTTCTTCGCTATTTTGTAACCTTGTAACAACTATTTTCCATCTACAGGCTAATGGCATGGTTCAGAGGACCAACAGAGTGGTGAAGAATGCCCTTGCCATTCTACTAGAGACATTTCCTCATAAGTGGGATGAACTTCTTCCCTACGTTCGCCTTGCTGTCAAT
>NW_020872035.1:47539-52539 GCF_003789085.1 Penaeus vannamei
TATTATTGTTTTATTATTATCATTTCTATTATTATTATTATTATATTATTACTATTATATCATTATATGGTCATTATTATCATGATCCTCATTGTCATTATTACTATTATCAGTTTTTGTTATCATCAATCTTTGTTAATATTAACATTGTTATTATCATCACTATTCAAGATGAAGAAAGACAAAAAGAGGAAGATTTAAAACAGTAAATAAACAGCAAAAAGTAAAAACGAGAAAATAAAGGTTAGGAAAGAAGGGGATTTAAAAAATTCTCCCTACCTTCATTTCAAATGAAAAATAAATTGATTAGAAAAAAGAAGAAAAGAAGAAAAAGAAGAAATCATAAAAAAGATAAATATCAAACCACCAAATTGACTTATTAGGCCTCTCAGTGCTGCCCTCTACCTTCTTATTTTTAAAACTCTTATTTTGACCAAGATAAGGTCAACACACAACCTTTGCAAGGAGAACGAACAAAAAGGCAGATTAATGAAAGATAAAAGCATTTGATGATATTTCGTCTTATTTTTATTTTTCCAAAAGTTATATTGACAAATCGTCCATCAGTGTTGCCATTTGATATTTTCACAAAACCGCTAGACTAGAGTTTGAAACCGCTAGACACCAAAATAAACGCTACTAATTTTTCCTGTAAATTAAAAACTTTTAAAAATCGCTCAATATAGACTAAATTCCCAAATATTTCGCGCTATATCATAAACTCAAAAACTGTATATCTATCAAAAAAAAAAAAGAAAAGAAAAAAGAAAAGAAAGAAAGAAAGAAAAAAACGCTAGAATGGCAACACTATCGCTCATTCGCATAAATGACTCGACTGCCATTAGTATCCGCAGAGAATAATTACTTCCTACTCGGTATTGTCAATTATAACAGACCCATTATTCCATTAAGGTAAATGGGGTTAGGGCACAATAGGGTAAGTGCATAATTGATAATTCTCTAACATTCCTATTCCTCTATTTTGATCTTGCTTTCTTTCTCTTGTTTTCTGTCTGTCTATATGTCTTCGTCCTGTTCCTCTCTCTCTCTCCTCTCTTCTNTTTTGATTCTTATGTCTGTTGTATGTTTGTCCATTTCTGTCGGTCCGTCTGCTTCTGCCGCCTCTGCTCGTTCTTCTCTCATCACCTCTGCATCTCTCTCATCTCTCCTCTCTCTCTCTCTCTCTCTCTTCTCCTCTCTCTCTTTCTCTCCCTCCCCTCCCTCCACCCCCCCACTCTCTCTCTCTTCTCTCTCTTTCTCTCTCTCTCTCTTCTCTCTCTCTCTCTCTCTCTCTCTCTCTCTCCTCTCTCTCTCTCTCTCTCTCTTCTCTCTCTCCTCTCCCTCTCCCTCCTCCCTCCTCCCCTTCTCCCTCCCTCTCCTCCCTCCCCTGTCCCTCCCTACATTCCCCCTCCCCCGCGCTTCCTCCACTACTCTCCCCTTCTCCCTCTCCCCCCTCCTCCCCTTCCTCCCTCCTCTCCCCCTACTCCCCCTACTTACCCTCCCCCCTCCCTCTTCCCCTTACCCCCCTTAATCATCCACCCCTCGCTTCCTCCCTCCCTTCTTCCCTCACCTCCCTCTCCCTTGTCCTCCTTCTCCCCTATCTCCCTACGTCCCCTTCTTCCCTCCCTCTCCCATTCACCTTCTCCCATTTTCTATCACTCCCCTTCACTTCCTCCTACCCAGCTCCCTCCCAATCCCTTCCCTTATCCTTCCTCCATTACCTCCCTCCCTGACTCCCCCTTCCTAATAAAAATAACGAGAAAGGTGTAAAGAACAAAGAGAAAAAGAAACAAAAATACATTAAACTAGTGATAAACTCCAGACTTGACTTATC
Organism: Penaeus vannamei; assembly: GCF_003789085.1. Lineage (NCBI taxonomy): Eukaryota > Metazoa > Arthropoda > Malacostraca > Decapoda > Penaeidae > Penaeus > Penaeus vannamei. The sequence continues at coordinate 49,374 of NW_020872035.1, forward strand.
TCTCGTCTCACTTCTTAGGAAACTAAAGATATTCGTTTCTCTTTGTTTTTTCTCTTTTCTTTAAGACTACAGTAAAACCACGTGTTATTTTTTATATTTACAATACTGCTTAATATACTACAGAGAAACACGTAACCTTCCTCTTTTTCTCTCTTTTTTCTTTCTTTTTTTTATAGAAATTCCTTTTACATATGTGATACTCACCTCACGCTCTTTTTATTTTTCAGCCTAGTCCTTTTTTTTATTTTTCTATTTTACGTCCTTTGTGTTGATGTCGAAGAATGTTTCTTTAAGAGGGCCAGCGAAAAAAGGGTTAAAAAGCGGTCTGTTTATGGCGTGCTCTGTGAGTCTGACGAGGTTTTAATAAACGGAGGAATGTTTCGTCTTGTTCTGTCTCATTCTGGCTCGTTGTTGTGCGTTTCTGTATCGTCGGTTTGTCTGTCTTTGTCTCTGTTTCTTCGGTTGTGCTGTCACTCTGTCTCTCTGTTTCTGTTTCTGTCTCTCTTTCTCTTTCTGGTTTTGTCTCTTTCTCTGTCTGCTGTCAGTTGATCTGTCTCTGTCTCTCTCTCTCTCTCTCATCTCTCTCTCTCTCTCTCTCTCTCATCTCTCTCTCTCTCTCTCTCTCTACTCTCTCTCTCTCGTCTTCCTCTCTCTCTCTCTCCCTCTCCTCTCCGCCTCCTCCCTCCCTCCTCCCTCCGCCTCCCTCCTCACCTCCCATCCCTCTCTCTCTCTCTCTCTCTCTCCTTTCTCCCCTCATCACACTCTCCTTTCTCCCCCTCCCATCTCCCTCTCCCTATTTCTCTCTCCCTCCCCCTTCTCTCCTCTCTCTCTCTTCTCCTCTTCTCTCTCCCTCTCCCTTCTCTCCCTCTCCCTCTCTCTTCTTTCTCCCCATGTCCTCTCCCCTCTCTCCATCGCTTTCTCATTATCCCCCTCATTATCGTCGACTTCGCCCTTACCATCTTCGGCAAACCTCCCGGAACCAAATAATAACAATTATAAAATAATTATCAAAGGGAATAAAGAAACAAGAAGAAAAGACAATCCCAAAAAATTACCAGGAACCTACATATATAATCAGAAAATGAGATTAGGCAACCGACGCCCAGCAGTTGCAAATCAGGGTAAATCTCTGGTGTATTCTTCACCCTTTCCCTTCTTCCCCTTCCCTTTTCCTCTCTCTCTCTCTCTCTCTCTCTCTCTCTCTCTCTCTCTCTCTCTCTCTCTCTCTCCTCTCTCTCTCTCTCTCTCTCTCTCTCTCTCTCTCTCTCTCTCTGTCTCTCTCTCTCTCTCTCTCTCTCTTCTCCTTTTCTCTCTTTCTTTCTCTTCTTTCTTTCTTTCTTTCTTTCTCTCTCTTCTCTCTCTCTCTCTCTCTCTCTCTCTCTCTCTCTCTCTCTCTCTCTCTCTCTTCTCTCTCTCTCTCTCTCTCTCTCTCTCTCTCTCTCTCTCTCTCTCTCTACTCTCTCTCTCTCTCTCTCTCTCTCTCTCTCTCTCGCTCTCTCGCTCTCTCTCTCACTCCCTTTCTCTCTCTCTCTCACTTCCCTTTTTCTTTCTCTTTCCTTCCCTCTCCTTTTACTTTCTCTGTCACTTCCCCTTCTCTTTTCCTTTCTCTCTCTCTCGCTTCCCTTTTCTTCTCTTGTCTCTCTCTCTCTCTCTCTCTCTCTTCCTTCCCTTTTCTTTTGCTTTCCTTCTCCTTCTTTTCCTTTCTCTCTTTCCCTCCATTCTCTTTACCTCCTCCCTCCATTATTTCCTTTGATTATGTCTTCGTTCCTTCTCTGTTACCCCTTACCCCCTTCTTTGTCACCCTTACCCCTCTCCTGTCATCCTTATCCCCTCCCTGTCACCCCTTATCCCTCTCCCCTGTCACCCTTATCCTTCCTACCCCTCTCCCTTTCACCATTTACCCTCTCCCTGTCACCCTTACCCCTCTCCCTGTCATTCTTACCCCCTTCAGAAACGCAGTATCACCCTGTCACCCTCCTCCTCCCTACATTCTTCCACCCCCCACCCCTTCCCCTACCAACCCATACACCCTTCCCTCCACATAATTCATCCCCCACTCCCCCCTCCCCCCACAAAGTCACCCTCCAATGCTTAACCCTTTCCTTGGCTCCCCCTCCCCTGCCCCCCTACCCCCTACCCCCACACACATCGTTCCCTGGAAAGCCACATGTTTTACCTGGAGGAAGCTAGGTAGGAGACAGGTAATTTGCATAATGTGTTGGCTAGCCGTCACCTCTCCCCCCTCCCCCCTCCTCCTCCTCAAGTCCTCCCCTCTCTTTCTCCCTCCTTCCTCTTTCCCTCTTCTCTCATCCTACCCTTCTTCTCTTCCCCCTCCCTACTTTCCTCCTTTCCTCCTACCCATCTCTCTCTCCTCTCTTCTTCTCTTCTCTCTCCTCTCTCTCTCTCTTCTATCTATCCATCTTCATCTATCTATCTCTCTATCTCTCTATCTCTCTCTCTCTCTCTATCTCTCTCTCTCTCTCTCTCTCTCTCTCTCTCTCTCTCTCTCTCTCTCTCTCTCTCTCTCTCTCTCTCTCTCTCTCTCTTATCTTAGCAGTATATTGAAGCTTTTTATTTCACATGGCTGTGAATGATACTAAAAACAATGACTTTCTATCATGATCATTACCGAATAAGGTCTTAAAGATAGTGATGATAATAATAGTAGTAGTACGAATGATAATATCCACGGTGAAGATAAAGATATGATAACCGAAACAGTAATTACAGCTTCCACAGAAATGGTAATGATGTTAATACTATTGTTGAAATTAGCAAAGCAATAATTATGGATGAAGAAAATAATTGTGATGAGGTCATTGCAAAAGAGCAACAAGAACTATATTACTGGAATTATCATAAACAGCTGATATTGGCTTCTTAGACTCTGCCGATGGACGGAAACAAGAGGAGAAAGAAAGAGGTGAAGAGATAGGAAAGAGAAAAGAAAGGGAAAGGAAAAGGAAAAGGATGAAAAGGAGAGAGAGAGAGAGAGAGAGAGAGAGAGAGGAGAGAGAGAGAAGAAGAGAGAGAGAGAGAGAGAGAGAAGAGAGAAGAGAGACAGAGAGAGAAGAGAGACAGAGAGATTATACCCATACCCCCAAAAAAGGAGGGGGGGAGAAAGGAAGACAAAAAAAAAAAAAAAATGAAAGACACGAAATGAACA
>NW_020872035.1:56056-58556 GCF_003789085.1 Penaeus vannamei
GGAATTGTTAAAGAGAAAGAAAAAAATGATGTGTACGCGTGTGTGCGTGTGCGGCGTGTGTGTGTTTGTTTATGTGCTGCTTGTATGGTGTCGTGTGTGTGTGCGTGCATGAGTGGCGCCGTGTGTGCGTTGTAGGTTGCTGATTCACTGAATTATGAATGAACAAGAACAGCCTTTTTTTATGAAATCACATAAATACTTGTCCTGGTTATGAGAAGATAAATGCGTATACTTGTAACATGAATTATATATACCTGTTTTTCTGGTTGTCTTGTTTACACACACACGCATATATTATATATATATATATATATATATATATATATATATTATATATATTTATATATGTATGTATACATATATATATACATACATAATTATATACATATATGTATAAATGTATTATGTATTCTACTTACATGTATATATATAATGTGTGCATATTACATTTTATGTATTATGTACATATGTATATATATATATATATATATATATATATATATATATATATATATATATATATATATATATATAAACATAGACCGGAAGAGAGAGAGCGAGAGAAAAGAGAGAAACAAAGATAGATCGATAAATAAAGAGAGAAAGAGAGATTTAATATGAACACCACATTAGTCAAGGTGTCAGGGTCTGTCTACACATGGAAAAGCTGTCAGCCCTTCATATCACGATTTTCATGACCTTCCTGTGTGTGTCAGGCAGAGGAGGGGGCAAGGTGAGAGGGAGGGGGAGGGGGGAGGGGGGGGGAGGGGGGGTCAGAGAGAGGCCGGGAAATACAGGAGAGGCAGGGGGAGGGAGGGAGGGGAGGGCAGGGTGAGGAGGGGGAAGGGGGAGGGGGGACAGAGAGAGGCCGGGAAATACAGGGAGAGGCAGGGGGAGGGGGGGCGAAGGGGGAGGGTGATGTGTCCCGAATATGTCAAAAAGCGAAAAAAAAAAAAAAAATGTTTCGGAGGAGACAGAACAATAAACAAGTACAGTAGAAAGATAAAAAAAAAAGAAAGAAAAAATATTAATAAGAGGCAAGCAAAAAGAAAAGAGTAGGAGAAAGAAAGGAGGAAGAGACACAGAAGGAAAATAAAACATTTAAGACAAGGAGAGAGAGAGAAAGAGATAAGACAGATAGACAGATAGACACACATAGATAGATAGGGAGAGAGAGAAGAGAGAGAGAGAGAGAGAGAGAGAGAGAGAGAGAGAGAGAGAGAGAGAGAGAGAGAGAGAAGAGAGAGGAGAGAGGAGAGAGAGAGAGAGAGAGAGAGAGGAGAGAGACAGAGAAAGAGAGAAGAGAGAAAGAGAAAGAGAAAGAGAGAAAAGAAAGAAAAGAAACTGGAGCACATTCAAGAGGAAATTAACATTCAAGAAAAAAAAAACTGACCGATATATAGCAAAAGAGGAACGAAGAGAGAAAGAGAGAAAAAAAGAAAAGAAAATTAGATGGGAGAAAACAGCATGACAACGATGATCGTGACGCAGAAGAATGGAATTAGAAATTGGAAGAATAAAGGCGTGAAAGAGGGAATAAGAACAGGCAAGAGCGTGTTATCTCCTGTGGCCGAAGACGCAACGTGAAAGAAAGTGATAAAGTGGGCCATAGAGGGGAGAGGAGAGAGGAGAGGGAGGGGGGAGAAGAGGGAGAGGGGGGAGAGGGAGGGTGAAGAAGGGAGAGGGGAGAGGGAGGGAGAGGAAGGAGAAAGGAAAGGAGGGAGAGAGGGTGAGGGGGAGAAGGGAAGGGGGAGGAAGGAGGAGGGAGAGGGGAGGGAACAGAGGGGAGAGAAGGGGAAATCCTATTATTTCTAAACACAGTTACTAATAAAACCACACAAGCACACCACACACACACCACACACACACACACACACCAACTACACACACACAAACACACACACACACACACACATACACACACACACCACGACACGCACGACACACACACATACGCCACTCCCATCATCATAACAACAGCATTCAATATAGAACCTGATCCTTAAGACAACCTTTTACACGCTCCTTTAACTCTAATCCCATTTATTATCGTCTGTCGTTTGTGCTTGTGGAAGATTCTATAATAAATGAAAGAAAAACAAAAGCAAAAAAAGAACGATGATGAAAGAATTAAGTAATAAATAAGGAATGATGTACTGTGGGTGGGTGAAAGGTCTTGATAAGGTAGCTTGATAATGTTTCTCTTTCTTCTTCTCTCGCTATTTCTTCTTTCTTTCTATTCTGTCTGCCTGTCTCTTTCTCTTTCTCTTCTTTAATTATCGTCGTCTGTTCTCTCTCTATTATGTCTCTACTTTCCTTTCTCTCGTCTCTCCTCTGGTCTCTATGTCTCTCTCTGCTGCTCATCTCATCTCTCATCTCTTCTCTCTCCCTCTCATTCTCTCTCCTCTTCTCTTCTCTCTTCTCCTCTCTCTCTCTCTCTCTCTCTCTCTCTCTCTCTCTCTCTCGTCTATCTATCTCTCTCTCTATCTTCTATCTCTCT
>NW_020872035.1:68556-70125 GCF_003789085.1 Penaeus vannamei
TTGGATGCTTTCGTTTTTTTCAGATTTTTTGGTTGTTTCACTTTCTTCCCCTTTTCGTTATCGATTTTTTTTACCATTTCCTTTTCAATCATTATTTCCTTTTTTCTGACTTTTTGGATTTTTTGTTCTGTTTTTTTTCTTGTTTAGATCTCTCTTCCATCTTTACATTTTTTCTTTCTTATCCTTTTCGTTCTTTATTGGCTTTTTATCTGTTTCCGTATCCTTCCTCCCTCTTTTTAGTCACTTCCTTCTCCTCTTCATTATTCTTTCCTCCTGGATCTTCCTTCTCTACCTCCTTCATCACTCTCTCTCTCCTTCTTTGATCTCTCTTCATCTTTCTCTTTTTATTCTTTTTCTTTCTCTCTACCTTCCCCCTCCTTTCTTCCTCCCCTTCGTGTTTTAGCGCTTCTCCTCGCCCCTTGCTTATCCACCCCCGCCTTCACCCTTCTCCCTTCACCTTTTCCACTCCATTTCTGTTTATTTAAATTTCTCTCTCTTCTCTCTCCTTTTGCTTTCAGCATCCTCCGATTTATCTACCACTTCCCTCTTATCTTATTCATCCTTAAAACTCTAATTCCATCCTTATTCGCTCTTTTTTCTCCCTCTTCATTCTCCATTCTCTCTCTCTCTCTGCCTCTGTCTCTGTCTCTCTCTCTCTTCTCTCTTCTCTTCTCTGCTTCTCTCTCTCTTCTTTCTCTCTCTTCTCTCGTCTCTCTCTCTCTCTCTCTCTCTCTCCTCTCTCTCTCTCTCTTTTTCCTTTCCCCCTCCCGCTCCCCTCTCCCCTCTCCCTCATCCTTTCACCCCATCCCTCTCCTTTTCCTCGTCCTCTCCCTCTCTCTCTATTCATCCCCAATCCTCTCCCTCTCGCCCTCTCCTCTCTCCCTATCCCCCTTTCATGCCCAAACCCTCCTTTTCCCTCTCCTTCTTCCTCCTTCTCCTTTTACCCCCCTCCGCTCTCCTATCCCCTCTGCCTTCCCATTCCCTCCCTTTTACCCCTTCCTCCTCCTCTCTCTCCCTTCCGCCCATCCCGTCTCCCTTTTCCTCTCCCTCTTCCTCTCTCTCTTTCACCGATCCCATCTCCCCTATTCCTTTTTCTCTACCCTCCCTCCTTCCATCCCCAATCCTCTCCCGTTTACCCTCCCTCTCCTCCTCCCTCTCCCCTATCCCTCTTTCACCCCCACCCTCTCCCTCCCTCCCTTCCCCATCCCTTTTTCCTCTCCTTCTCCCTATCCCCCCCTCCTCCTTTAACTCCATCCCTGCTCCTCCCTTACCCATCTAACTCTCACTATCCCCCTTTCACCCTCCATCCCTCTCCATTTTCCTCTCCCTATCCTCTCTCCGTTACACCTCCCTCTCGCCTCCCTCTCCCTATCACCCTCTATTTCACCCATCCCCTCTCCTCTCCCCTCTCACTCCCTCCTCCCTCTGACCCTAAGTGACTTGACAGATCGTGTTCTAACAATTACCAACCTAAATGCATCAATGCCTGGCGATCGCACATCACTTCGTGATCAACTGACCCCAATTACCTCAGGCCAGCGCAAGTCGTCTCCCTTTCATATAGAAAAC
>NW_020872035.1:70895-84696 GCF_003789085.1 Penaeus vannamei
TCATGTTCTTCTGGATGATCTGTTTTTCATGTGTCTGTCTGATTTATTATTGCTTTTATCGAATGAGCGTGGTAAGGATACAGAGGCCATTCAAGCTTTTCGTTTCGCTATCTTCTCTTTTCTTTATTTTATTTTGTTTCTATTTTTTTGTTTTTGTTTCTTCTTTCTTTCTTTCTTTGCTTTTTTTCTTCTTTCTTTCTTTTCTTTTGCTTTTTTCTTCTTTCTTTCTTGTTTATTTTGCTTTATTTTTTGTTTTTCTGCTTGCTATTATTCTTTTTTGCTGTTTTTATGGGGAAGAGAGTGAAGGCGAGAGGTGTGAGAATTGGGCAGAGGCATGTCCCTGGTCGCGTAGACGAATAAAATGGTGTGTCGTAGTCCAGAGGGAAGAAAAAACCAATTAGAGAAATTAGGTAGAGAAATGTTCGCATACTATCTTTATATTTCTAGCTAAGCTTGCTACTTGTCTTAATTTGGTTATTTTATTAGACAGGAATATATTATCGTTGTATACTGCGGAAGTTCTATTCACACTAGTATGTGTGTATTCCATTATTAATCCTAGCATGTTTTAATCTATATTCTCGTTATGTTGGTCTTAGTATCCTTACTTTATTAGGAATAAGGTGATAATAGCAATATTTTCATTATAACGAAGAAGAGGAATAAGATAGTAAAGGGCTGTGAGAATCATAGTAAGACCTTCAAAATGTTGCAAAAAAAGTTTGTCATAATTTCTTTCGCACGTGTGAAGAATTACAACTTAAACACACGCTCATACACAATGAAATATACGGCACAAACCAACGCAAGGAAACACGCACACAACACACACACGCACACACACGCAAGACCACACACACACAACAAACACAATACACAAAGATGACACACACGCACACAAAGACGCAAGAACAACCTTATATCCGTAGGTTCACGTACACATGCGTCCGTGGTCACGTTACAGGTTGGTGTGTGTGTGTGGTGAGCGCACACACACACGTAGAAACACCACAACACACATGCGCACATACAAAAGCAATCTTATATCGTATGTGTATGTGCGGTAGGTTTGTGTGCGTCGGTGTGTGGTTGTGTGTGCGTGGTGTGTGGTGTGCGCGTACACGCAAGTAGAAACACACACACACACACATGCGCACATACAAAAGCAACCTTATATCCGTATGTGTATGTGCGTAGGTTTTGGTGTGTGCGTGTGTGTGCGTGTGTTGTTGTGTGTGTGTGTGTCTGTCTGTGTAGGTAATGAGCCGTGAATAATCAACACTCCTCTTTTACCTTCAGTTCCACCCTAACACATTTCTCCACCTCTCTACTAAGTATTCTACCCTCACCTGGAGGCCCACATACCCACATACCCACATTCCAACATATCTCTCTCTCTCTGCCTTATGATGCAGGTTCCATATAACCTTAATGGTGTAAGCTTTCCCTTGAAGAACAGTCTAAATATATTTTAAAGAAAAAGAAAAAAGAAAAGAAAAAAGAAAAAAATATATATAAAAATTATGCAACTTATATATTATTTTTTTAAAGATATATTTTGATGACTTTGGCAAATCTAACACATATTTGTAATCATTATTTGACTTTGGTTAGAATGAAGATGTCTCACACGTAGATAACACGTATTATAAATGATTAATATGTTATAATTAGTAAATGAGGGATAAGTCTAATAGAGGGATTAATATGTTATAATTATCCTTGTGTTTTACATTGGGGTTCGATCCTACTTTGAATAGGATTATGGTATATCTTCTTAGAATCTCGACACTTATAAATAATCCCAAAAGTTTCTCACTGCGAATAGAGAAACAGTTGCTAATAGATTCATTAAACATCACAGGACCTTAAGTAGGTTTCTATATGATAACCCTAATAGAGATAATAGCCAAAGTCGTTTAAGTAAGTATTGTAAATTTGTCACTTCACTTCCTCTACCAGAAAGACATAATAGCGTTTATAAGTAAATTTATCACTTCACTTCCTCTACCAGAAAGACATAGTAGCGTTTATAAGTAAATTTATAAGTTTATAAGTAATTTAAAGTTTATAAGTAAAGATGTTAAGTAAGGCACTCCACCACCACTCCAGATTTTACTCCAGTACCATACACTTTAGAAAACTGGAATCGGTCTGACATGTAGAACTGATATGGGCAGATCTGGTTCGTGATAAGACAAGCTGATTCGAACTGATAAGAGTATATAATAGAGTACTTGACACGGGCGAAGGTTGGGAAGAGGAGGGGGGTGGGGGAGAGAGAGGGGCGGGGGAGGCGGGGGGAAGAAGAGGAAGGGGGATGGGAGGGGAGGAGGGAGGGGAGGGAGGGAGGGAGGGATGAGAGGAAGATGTGGGATGGGGGGAGGAGGGAGGGAGTAGAGGAGAAGGGGGATAGGATGGGGAGTTGGGGAAGAAGGGGGAGGTAGAGAGAGAGAGGGGAGGAGGGGAGAGAGAGAGAGAGAGAGAGAGAGAGAGAGAGAGAGAGAGAGAGAGAGAGAGAGAGAGAGAGAGAGAGAGAGAGAGAGAGAGAGAGAGAGAGAGAGAATAGGGAGAAGGGACTGTATAAATGGAGAACAGGGAGAATGAAATAGGAGAGGAGAAGATAAGTGAAGGAAGGTTAAGATGAAGATGATAAAATAAAGAAGAAAAAATAGGAAGGGGAATAGGAGGGGAAGAGGGGAGGGGGGCGAGCAAAGACACTCAAAAAAAAAAAAAAAGTGGAAGAGATAATTGAGGGAGAAAGCAAGGGCGCAGGTATAGGGAGGTATGGAGAGAAGGGAGAAGAAGAAGAGAAAGGAATGTGGGTAGAGAGAGAGACGCGGAAAAGAAAGAAAAGAACTAAGAAAGAGAGAAGAAAAAAAAAAAAATTCAGAACAAAGAAAAAGTGCTGAAGAGAATTTCAAATGAGTCACAAAAGAAGATAAAGACATTAATTAGCAGGAACGAAACTATAATAAACAAATAAATACATAAATGAATAAATGAATAATTGAATAAGGAGGGAGAAGGAAGAGGCGGAATTACTTAGAGCAACAATTATGTGCTAAAAGACACAAATGACATCAAATGGAGATTAATGAAATTGTTAGATAAAGGAAAGTTAAAGGGAAGGATGACAGAGATGGATTAATTGAATCAAAAGGAAAAATAACAAATAAATGCATCTGCAAGCTGTTCCTTTCTCTCTCTCTCTCTCTCTCTCTCTCTCTCTCTCTCTCTCTCTCTCTCTCTCTCTCTCTCTCTCTCTCTCTCTCTCTCTCTCTCTCTCTCTCTCTCTCTCTCTCTCTCTCTCCTCTCTCTCTCTCTCCCTTCTCCTCTCCCTCTCCTCTCTCTCCCTTCTCCTCTCTCTCAATCTCACTAACAACCCTCATTTTATGTACCCCTTAAACCCTTCATTTGTACTGTCTACCTTCCGTACCCCACCTCACTCACCTTATTCCCCCAAACCCCATCCCCTCCCTCCCCCACCAACCACGAACCAACCCGTCTCCTTACTCTAACTCCCTTTACTCTAACCCCCCCCTCCTCTCCCCTCCTCCCTCTACCCCACTTTTATTATCCTCCTCTCTTCTCTCTTCCCTCCTTTGCCTAATCTTTACCTTTCACTCCCTCCTTTTCCTCAACTTTCACCCATCTTCCCCAACCTCCCCCCTCCCCTCCCTCCTCCCCTATCCTCACTTCGTGTCACCTCTTTTAGCCTTATATCCCCAACCCCACAAGCAAACACCAATCCCCAGCTTCCCCCATCCCATCCCCCTCTCCCATCCCCACCTCCCCCATCACCCCACCTTACTCACACCCCATTATCCCATCCCCACCCCTTCCCACAAACCAATCAACCGCCCCCAATCATCCCACCCTCTCCAAACGCCCCGTCTTCCCCCACCCACTCTCCCACCCATTCCCTCCCAAACCCTCCCAAGCACACACATCACACGCACAACACACACCACACACATCAACACAACACACACACACACACACACACACACACACACACACACACAACACACAAACACACACCACACACACACCACCCCAACCCCACCCCTCCCCTTCCCAACCCATCCCCAAGCAACACACTGACAACACACAACAAGACCACCCCAACACCCTCCCCACCCACCCCCCCCCCTCACCCTCCCACCCTCACCCTCCCCACCCCCCCATGATCATTAAAAAGGGGTAATAACGGTCTCTATGACGTAATTGCTCCTTTGATCTGTCAAATCAACAAACCTCCAGGACCCCACTAACTAAGCCAAGGGATGCTGCGTTTATCATCATCTGTTGCGGAGGATGCGAGAGGATGCTGCCTTCCCTGGTCACCCCACACCCCCCTCCACCCCCCCCAACATCCTGCGATTACACAGTTCTGGGGGTATTTTTTTCAGCTTGTGGGGGGAGGGGGGAGGTGGAGGAGGGTGGTGGAGAAAGAGGGGGGGGTGAAGGGGGGAGAGGGGGAGGGGGGGGGGAAAGCTGTGGGGGGAGGGGAGGGGGAGAAGGGGGGGAGGGGGAGGGAGAGGGAGAGGAGTGGAGTGGGGGGAAGTGTGGGGGGGAAGGGGGGTAGAAGGGGGGGAGGAGGAGGGAGTGGAGAGGGAAGGGGGGGGTCTAGAGAAAGGTGCTGGCTGCGTTAAGGGAAGTGATTGTGTGTGTGTATGTAGGTGTGTGTGTGTGTGTATGTATGTCGGTGTGTGGCGTGTGTGAAGGTGGGTTGTACGAAGCTTGGCGTTAGAGAGGAATGAGAGAGAGAGAGAGAGAGAGAGAGAGAGAGGTGGAGAGGAGAGAGAGAGAGAGAGAGAGAGAGAGAGAGAGAGAGAGAGAGAGAGAGACAGACAGACAGACAGACAGACCAGACAGACAGACAGACAGACAAACAGACAGAGACAGATAGACATACAGACAGACAGGCAGATATTAATCCCAAAGCTACAAACATATACACCTACATACACAAATACAAAAACAGAAAGATAAGTAATCTAAAACCGAAAAAGAAAAGATTACCCCCTCTCGCGAACCCCATAGAAAACGGGTGTGTTTGTGTGTTGGAATAGCACTTGTGACGTCATCTTTGGGGAGTCGAAAAAAACGTCCTTTGCACTACTCTCCTCGCTTTTTCTTTCCCTCTCTCTCTCTCTCTCTCTCTTTCTTCGCTCGCTCGTTTCTCTCTCTCGCTCTCTCTCTCTCTCTCTCTCTCTCTCTCTCTTTCTCTCTCTTTCTCTCTCTCTCTCTCTCTCTCTCTCTCTCTCTCTCTCTCTCTCTCTCTCTCTCTCTCTCTCTCTCTCTCTCTCTCTCTCTCTCTCTCTCTCTCTCTCTCCTCTTTTTCTGTTTTTCCCGTCTGTTCCTTTTAGTTTTCGTCCTTATCGTTGCTATTTTTATTGTTTTATTGTGAGTTTCTTTGTTTTTGTTTTTTCTTATAATGTGTCTTCTTATTTCTCTTTCGAACCTCGCCTCGTCTCTTTTGTTATCTCTCTCTTCTTCCTTTCTTCCCATTTTTCATTTGTTACCCCTCTTCTCTCTCCTCTTTTAATCTATCTATTCCCTATTCTCTTCTACGTTTTCGTTTTTCTGCTCTTACGTCTTATCTTTGCCGTCTCTCCCTTCTCCTCCCTTCACTTCTTTTCTTACCCTTCCTCTTCCCATCCATTCTCTTTCTCTTCTCTTCGCTTTCCCTCCTCTCCATCTCTATTACTCCCTTCCTCCACCTCCACCCTCTTCCTTCAGCCTCCCTCCACCCTCCCTTCCTCCTCTCCCCATCCCTCCTTCACCCCCTCTCCCCCTCTCCATCCTCCACCTCCTTCCCCCTCACCCCCCCCTTTTCTCATCCTCCCACCTCTCCTTTTCTCCACCCCATCCCTCCCCCTCCTTCCCTCTCCCATCCTTCCTCCCTTTCTCCCTCTCCCTCCTCTCCACATCCCCTTCACCCCCCTCCTTCTTTCCCTCTCCTTCCCCCCCCCCCCTCCATTCCCTCTCCCATCCTCCACCTCCTATCTTTTCTCCCTGCCCTCTCCCCCACCTTCACCCTTCCCTCTTCCCATCCTCCTCACCTCCCCTTTCTCCCCCTCCTCCCTCTCCCTCCTCCCCTCTCCCCTTCCTCCACCTCCTCGTCCCCTTATCAGGACCCCACCACGACTAAAGAAGGCCTGACGGATCGCACCTGCTCTTTTACATATCTTTTCAGATGTGTTGGGGAACCTCTCCTTATTTTCTTTAAGATGACGTCACTATGTTTTTTTTTCTTTTTTTTTTGCATATTTTTGTGTGACTTTTTTATTATTGTTCTCTTTTTTCTCTCTCTCTCTCTTTTGTCTTCTTCGAATTCTTTCTTTTCACTGTTTTCTTTTCATTTTTCTTTTTCGTCTTTTTTCGTCTTCTTCTGCTTCTTCTTCTTGTTTATCTATTTTTTTTCTTAGTCTACTCCTCATAATTCTCTTTCATTTAAATTCTTCCTCCTTTGCTAATGATGATATACTATTGTCATTATTGCTATTACTATTATCATCACCATTATTTTCATTATAACTATCATTATCATTATTATTGATATTATCATCCTCATTATTATAATTATCATTAATACTTTTATTATCAATATTATTAGCATTATTTTCATTATTATCTTTATTTCTATTACCATTATTATTATTATCATTATTGCTTTTCTTATAATTATCATGATCATTAGCATTATCATTCCTATTATTTTTGTTATTACCATCATACCTATTTTTACTACTACTACTACTAATAATAATGATAATGAAAGTATCATTATTACGATTACTATTATCATAATTATATATTTTATCATTATTATCTTCATTTTCATTATCTTCAAATATCATTACCATTATTATTACTATTACAGTTTTTTACCATTATTATCATTGTTATCATTATCATTATTATTATTATTATCATTATTATTACTATTACTACTACTACTACTACGACTATCATTATTATCATTATTATTATTATTATTATCATTATCATTTTTGTCATCTATATAATCATGATAATCATCATTACTATTATCATTATCATTATCATTATAATTATCATTATTAGCCTTATTAGCATTTCTATCATTGTTTTTAGTGCTGTTGCTATTATTAGTAGTAGTAATAGCACCATTATCATTGTTAATGTTATTATCATTATCATCAGCAGCAATAGCGTCATTATTATCATTACTATTATCATTATTATCATCATAATAATAATAATTTATCATTATTATCATCATTGCAACTATCATCATTATTATTGCCATTATTACTAGTATCATTATTATTATCATTATCAACAGTGTTAATAGTTAATAGTGATTAGAACTGGTATAATTACAGTTATTATCAATGATAGTATTAATAACAGAACTATCAGTATCAACTGCATCAATTTTAGAAAAAAAAAATCAATGGCATTAATAGAGTCAACTAAAGTAGTAAAGTAACTTGTTGATAGTTAAGTAATTTTTCAGTTGTTGTATATATACAATGTAATATATTTTGGCAGCTCGTCTCTTTATGGTACACCTGATATAACTTATGTAAAAGTATGATGCATGTTTTGAGCAAATGTTCATGATATAAACATTGGAAACATTACAAGAAAGATGCAAAGACCCCCTAGAAAAATAATAAGCATAATGATGATAAAGAGTGAGGATAATGATAATAAATGAGAATAAAGATAAACTGAAAACAATTTTATGATGGTAGTGATGACTAGTAATAATGATGTTAATTATAATAGCGATTTTCAAAATATAAATATCATTACTATTATTACTACTTATGAGAATGAGAATGATAATAATAATAATGATAATAATAATAATAATAATGATGATGATAATAATAATAATAATAATAATGATAATAATAATGATAATAAGGATAATAATGATAATAATAATAACTAATAATCATAATATAATAATAATAATAATGATAATGATGATGATGATAATAATTATAATAATAATAATTATTATTATTATTATAATAATAACAGATAAACAAAAACATTGAAAAATTACTAAAATAACAACTTACATCACCATACGAGAAATAACGAATAGGAAAAGGTGAGAAGAGGGGGAATAGAGAAAGGGGAAGAGAGGGAGGGAGATTAAAGAGGGTGTATAACCCCCCCTTCCCCCTCCCCCCCCCCCACTCCCTCTTTCTCCCAAGATCTGCTCTCCGGCGCATGACAATCAGGTGTTTGCATTCACCTGTCATGCGGCATGAGGCCACATCTGTCACAATCATATCCCGAGATAATAGATCAAACTACAAAAAGAGGATTGTCATGAAGGGTGAAATCTGCTTGTCTTCTTAGCGATTTAAGATTTGTGGGTGATCTTCAAGAGCAATGTTTTTTTTTTTTTTTTTTTTTTTTTTTTTTTTTGTGATGTTTGGTGACGGTTCGATCTGTCTCGAAGATGTTGAGTGGGATGATGTTTGGATTTTTTTTTTTTTTTTTTTTTTGAGAGGGGGGGAGGGTGTTTTTTCTTCTTCTTCCTAGACGGGGTGGGGGGAGGGGAGGGGATAGGTTATGTTTTTTATTTTTTTGTGTGTGTGTCTTGGATATCATATTGATCTGTTTGTTTGTTTGTCTCCGTTTGTTTGCTTATTTGTCTTTATGTCTGTCTGTCTACTACAATACTACTGCTGTTACTACTACTACTACTAGTAATGATAATGAGGGAAAATGATAATCATTATTAATATGATTATTGTTATTGTTATTATCGTTATTATCATCATTAATATTATCATTTTAACTACTATTATTATTACTATCATTGATGTTGTTGTTATTATCATTATTATGAAAATATCAATAATGATAAGAACAAAATTGATGGTAATAGTAGTAGCAATAATAACAATAAGAATAATGATAATAATAATAATAATAATAATGATAATAATAATAATAATAATAATAATAATAATAATAACAATAACAATAATAACAATGATGGCAATAATAGCAATAATAATCATAACAGTAATAATGATAATGATATTAATGACAATGATAATATTATCAAATACTCGAAGCAAGAGTATATATGAATACGGTTGTATTACTCTTATTACTAATTCCATTGCCAATATTACACAAGCCACGGACTAAAAAAAATGATAATAAAAAAAATAAAAAAACAATGATAATGATAATGGTTGAGTTACCGTTTAAAGATATACAATACAAAAACCGAATAGAAAATGGCTTGAAGGTCAGCATTATCAGCCAGATTTGTCCGAATGCGAAGAAAGAAAGAGATTCTAATTTAGGAGAGAGAGAAAAGAGGGTTTCCCGAAACAAAGGACAAAGAAAAACGAAATCCACTTTTTTTTTCATTTTTCATTTTTTATCTCTCTCTCTTCTTCTTCTTAGGAAGCGAAAAACGTGACAGTGAGAAGAAGAAGTTGAGAGAGAGGAAAAAAAATCTGGCTCACGGTTTCAAAGGAACGGAAAAGAAAACGGAGAGACGGGAGGAATAGAAAACGAAGACAAATTGTGATATTATCAGTGAGATTATGATAGCTCTGAAGTGATTCATAAGTTGCCTTTTTTTTTCTTTTTCTCTTTTTTTTCTTGCCTTTTCTCTCGTTTTCTTTCCTTTTGAGAGGCGAGTGAGGTATCCTGAGGCGACAGCGTTGACCTTTGACCCTATCTGTCTGTCAGGGGCACCTCGTTGTGTTCCTGTGGCGACCTCTGCGTGACCTCGTAATGATCGGTCACGTGACATGCTCCCCTAAGATGATTTTTTAAGAAAAAGAGAAAGAAAGGCGAAAAAAGGAAAAGGGAAAAAGGAAAATATTACTCCTCAAACTAATATTTTCTGGATTTGCTGGATTTCTCCCTCGCGACCCAGAAATCAAGGGCGGTTAGGTATCCGCGGATTCCTTAGACGAACGCGGGTCGCCGTCTGCATCATTACTCGAACGCAAACGGGGTAACCATTATCTCTTCATCTGCCGCAAAGGACTATTATCCAATACCCGACATTACCGGGTATTATTCCAGCCCTTGGATATTATCTCGCCTTATTATCCCGCAGAAAAAGACAATGGAGGACACGGCGAGAGGCGAGTCGGCGAAGGTCTTTTGTTTTGGCGGAATTTTGATGTTTACTCGCGGTTATGACGTCACCGGCGTTTCTGTAAGCTGAATCCGGATACAGCCTGGCTTTTATCTCATCTTCTTCGCGGCAAATAAATGCCATAAATGTCTCTGTTTGCGGGAAATGCGCGTCGGAGGGAAAAAGATATTATCTTAGTCGGAAAGATATGACTAATGGAGAGAATAGGAGGAATGGAAATTGGAAGATAAGAAGAAAGAAGGAAAGGTTAGAAGAAGAGGAGAATTGGGAGAGAAAATAAGGAAAAAAAGAGCGAGAGAGAAATGATATTTATTTTTCTAGAATATCAATAGGAAAATTAGATGAGAAAGGGACGAATAAAATTGCGGTAAATTGGAAAAGGAAACGAAGAAAAAAGAAAAAAAAATAGAATTAAAAGAAAAAATCGAATTTTTTCAAAATTATCTGAAGTTCAAAGGAAGAAAAAAGTAGAGAGAACGAAAATAAATAAAGATAATAATTAAATAAAATGAAAAACAAACCCTTTAAGAATTTGTAAACAGTTTATTTAATGATAACTGACAAAGAATAAGTCATAATAAGTCAATTGTAAAGAATTAGTCAATAATAGTAATGATTCCGGTACTATCAAAATCAAAAGAATGTTTCATAAGATTAATATTGATATGATAATCATTATCATTATCTTTATTATCATTATCATTATTATTATGATGATGATTACTATTATCATTACTATTATTATCATTATTATTTTAATTTATTATTATTATATTTTATTTATTATATTATTATTAATTATTATTAATTATTATTTGTTAAATAAATAATAGTTATTATTACTTATTTATCATTATTGTTAGTATCATCATCATTATTATTGTTATTATTGTCATTATTATTATCATTATTATTTTTATAATTATTGCTGTTGTTATTGCAGTTGCCATTGATATTATTATCATCATCATCATTACCATTATTATCATTACCTTATTTTTACTGTTATACTATCACCACCACTGTCATTACTTGTTATCAATCAAACATATAATAATTATTACTATTGTTATTAGTATTATTATCATTACTATCGTTATTATTGCTCTTGTAATGATGATGATGATGATGATGACAATGATGATAATAATCGCTATTATTATTATCATTATTATTATTATTGTTATTACTATTACTATTATTATCATTATTATTATTATTATTATTATTATTATATTATTATTATTATTATTATTATTATTAATTATCATGTATTATTATTATTATTATTATTTTATTATTATTATTATTATTATTATTATTATTATTATTATTATTATTATTATTATTATTATCATTATCATTATTATCATTGTTGTTATCATTATTGTAATCATCATTATCATTATTGCTGTTATCACATTATCATCAATATTATTATTATTTTCATGATTATAACTATAACGATCATGATAGCAACAGCAACAATAACAACCATGTTCTTATTGTTGTTGTTATTATCATGGTCGTTATTGTTAGAATCATGAAAATAATAACATTAATGATAATAATAATAATGATAGAGGTAATGAAAATAATAGTAATAATGATAATAATGAACATGATAATGCGATGATGATGATATGAATAATAATAATAATGATAATAATAATAATAATGATGATGATGATGATGATGATGATGATGGATGATGATGATGATGAATGATATGATGCTTGATGATGATGATGATGAGATGATGATGATGAGATGATGATTGATGATGATGATGATGATGATGATATGATGATGATGATGAATGATGATGATGATGAGAATAATAAATAATAATAATAATATAATAATAATAATAATGAATAATAATAATAATATAAATAATAATAGTGATGATGATGATGATGATGAAGATGAAGATGATGATGATGATGAAGATGATGATGGAATGATGATGATGAATAATAACGATTATTATCATCACTGTCATTATCATCATCATTTCATTATCATTAACATTATTGTTATCATTACTATCATTATTAACATCATTAACATTGTTGTTATTTTCATCATCACTACTATCATCATCATCATCACTTAAAATATCACCATTACTAATACCCTTATTACCTGTGTTATTGTTATCAAATATCTTAATTCGTTATCGCCTGATTCATTTTTATCGTCATTGTTATCAGAACGTTATTACTATGTTGATAAAGTTGATCTTTATCTATCTTATTTACATCAATTTATTACTCTCTCTCTCTGTATCATCTTTATCACTGTTACTCTGCTATTGATGATTTGTTTATTTATCTATTTATTGTTATTGTTTTTATTATTTCCATTAAAAGGAATTAATTATCACCGTTGCCTTGTTATTGTTTATTTATTTATTTATCTATTCATTCTTTATTATTACTAATATTTCCATTAAAAGGAATTAATTATCACTGTTGCCTTGTTATTGTTTATCTATTTATTTATCTATTCATTCTTTATTATTGTTATTATTTCCATTAAAAGGAATTCGAATTGAAGTTAATCTTTATCATCCTTTATTTCCTTTCAAAATTAAACAAACAAAATTTCGATTAATTTCCTTTTAATTGACTGTCTTTAGATTATTATTGATTGATATTTGCAAATACAGCCATGAGTGATTTTTATATACTTATCTTTGTATCTATTTGTCTATCTATCTATCTATCTATTTATCTCTATGCATCTACTTGCATTATAAAACAGATAAATAAGAAAAAAATGATAATGAAATAATGAAATGATAAAAAATAATAACAATGATAATGATAAGAATAAGAATAAAAGGATAATAATAAAGATAAAAAAATAATAAAAAAATCGCACAGCGCTACGTTGCTACAAACCATAAATATAAAAAGATATATATACGTAAAATAATAAATGAAAATAGATAGAAAAAAAAAGCCCAAGAAGATCAGTCAATGGCGTGTGGTTTAGCTATGAGTCTGGTCTCGTGAGGGAGTCCTGTCTCATAAACTCATGAAAAACTCGTAAACTCATGTCTCAAAACCCATCATAAACTTAGCTTGGGGGGGGGGGGGAGTTTAATTAGTTTGATATTTCAGGTAAAATATTCCGACGCGCGCGCTGGACCGACTTACTGTGATGGTTGGGATGCTTCGCTTTAAGTAGGAATTCAGTCATATGTTTTTTTTTTTTTTTTTTTTTTTTTTTTTTTTTTTTTTCTTGAGGGTGGGTTTGGGGGGAGGAATCTAGTCATATGTTTTTTTTTTTTTTTTTTTTTTTTTCTTTCTTTCTTTTTTTTTTTTGAGGGGGAGGTGGGTTGGGGGTGAGGTGGGTTGGGGTGAGGGGGTGGAGGGGGTGAGGGGAGTATGGAGGTGTAGAGGGGGATTTATCTGCCTCTTTAGTTATTCTTTCTCTTCTCTCCTTTTTATCTTTCTTTCGTGTTTCTGTCTCTGTTTCTCCTCTCTCTCGTATCCTATCTATCGATCTATTTTTTCTTTCTCTTTCATTTCTCTCCCCACTATCTATTTATCTACTCTATCTATCTATCTATCTATCTATCTAAATCTTTCTTTCTTTCTTTCTTTCTTTCTTTCTCTCTCTCTATCTCTTTCTCTCTCT
>NW_020872035.1:85733-88233 GCF_003789085.1 Penaeus vannamei
CTCTCTCTCCTCTCTCTCTCTCCTCTCTCCTCTCTCTCTCCTCTCTCTCTCCCTCTCTTCTCTCTTCCTCTCCTCTCTCTCTCTCTCTCCTCTCTCTCTCTCTCTCTCTCTCTCTATTTCTCTCTATTCTCTTCTTCTCTCTCTCTTCTCTCTCTCTCTCTCTCTCTCTCTCTCTCTCTCTCTCTCTCTCTCTCTCTCTCTCTCTCTCTCTCTCTCTCTCTCTCTCTATTTCTCTCTCTCTCTCTCTCTCTCTCTCTCTCTCTCTCTCTCTCTCTCTCTCTCTCTCTCCCTCTCTCTCTCTCCTCTCTCTCTCTCTCTCTCTTTCTCTCTATTCTCTATCTCTCTCTCTCTCTCTCTCTCTCTCTCTCTCTCTCTCTCCTCTCTCTCTCTCTCTCCTCTCTCTCTCTCTCTCTCTCTCTCTCTCCGTCTCCCTCTCTGACGAGCACGCACTCATGCACCTGTCAAACGAACCCGTATCGATTACAACAATCACGAAACTCGGCGGCGGCGGCGGCGGCGAGGATCCGGCGCTGTAACCCTCGTAGTTTCCGCCGGACACGGGTCCCTCGGCCGCCCGTTGTCCGGAAAGCGAGAGAAGATACGGACAAGTGTGATCGAGGCGAAGGCGCCTGGGCGGGAGGGGGAGCTGCGCCCCTGGGCCTTCGATGGTTTCATCTTCTATTCCTTGCATCGATCAGATCGACCTTTTCACAAGTACGACGCTTAATGGCAGCACTCGGCGGAAAAAAGCATTCCCACGTGATCAGCGGCAACTTGAACAAAGAGCGAAACAAAACGGACCTGTGAGGCAGCTCCGCGTCCCTTCAGCAGCATCGTGTCGCCAGTCTCACACTAATTCAACCACCATCAACGTCTAATACGCGGAAAACAGATCTCCGTGTAAACACAAACAAGCAAAGTGACGGCCACGGGTCACCTGGGGGTCAAACACGGTTGCCGTTCTTCTCCCTCCTCCCCCTCGCTCACTCCCACAGCCCCCCCCCCCCCCCCCCCCCCCCTCCCCCCCCCCCCCCCCCCCCACCCCCCCCCCCCCCCAGCGAAGAGGAGCCTAGAAAGGTAAGCCCCTGAAGCGACGGCTCGCCCGAGCTGAATGTCTCGCCAATATCGCCCGTATCGTCTGCGGTCGTTTGGGCGAGGTTCGAATGACAGAGCGACCCCTCCACCAGACCCCGCACAGCACCATACACGACGGACCCGCCAGGACGCTCGCGGGAAGGTGTGCGCACTCGCTCACGAACACAACTCACTTGCCTTTTCTCTCTCCACCGTCTGTCGGTCTCTGCTCCTGTCTCCGTTTCCATGAATAAAAAAGAAAACTATCCATCAAAACCTATAAACTCTGCAAATCCAAAACCTCAGGACACGAGAACACCGCGACAATTCCCTCCGAAAACCGAAGAGACAAAGGCGAGGTCCACCCACCCGCTGAGCCTCGGTTGCCGCCGAGCCAACCGAATGAGCGGCGCACAACCCCCCCGCAGCCCCCCGGCCAGCCCGCAGCCCTTCCCCCTTTTAACCCCCCGCCTATTCACCACCTTACTATTTATTCTTCCACTTCCTCTTCACTCCCCTCCCTCCCCTATCCTTCTCAATTTCCTTTCCCTTCTTTCCCCCTCCCTTCTTCTCCATTTACTTTGAACTGACATTTTTTTCTTGCATTTCCTTCCATTTTTCCTTCTCTCACTTTCAGGTACGAGATGTGTCATCCAAATGGTGTGCCCGTGTGTGTCTGAGGAAGAAGATCGAGAGGAGAGAGAGGAGAGAAGAAGAGGAGAGAGAGAGGAGAGAGAAGAGAGAGAGAGAGGGAGAAGGGAGGAGAGAGAGAGAGAGAGGAGAGATAGATAGGAGAGAGAGAGAGAGAAGAGACAGGAGGAGAGAGAGAGAGAGGAGACTAGAGACCAGGAGAGAAGAGGACGGAGAGACGAGAGAGAGGGAGAGGAGGAGAGAGAGAGAGAGGAGAGAGAGGAGAAGAGAGAGAGAGAGTGAGAGAGACGAGAGAGGAAGATGAGAGGAGGGAGGAGAGAGGAGGAGAGAGGAAGGAGAGAGGGAGGAGGGAAAGGAGAAGGGGGGAAGAGGATGACGAGAAGAGAGAGAGAGAGCACCAGGGCAGGAAAGAGGGGTGAACTGTAGACACACGTCACCCGGCGACGAAACGATTCCGACGAGAGGAGGGCGTATAGACACGAGGAGACGAGCAGGGAGCATCGAGCGACGAGGAGAGGGGCAGAGAGGCGACACGAGCGAGATGAGTGGAGACGAGCTAGCACGCACGAGGAAGAGAGCTCCAGCGAGACGACGAGAGAGTTAGAGGAGACGTACTCGAGCCTGTAGAGAGAGACCGCCTCAGAAGATATAGTACTGAGTGTCAGAATGTAATCCCTCTGACCTATCCGACTCTGGATTACCCGCGAAGTCGAGAGAGAACCTGACTCGGATTCCTTGCGAGCGGGGGCCACCGGGTGGGAGAGAGCAGAGAGGG
>NW_020872035.1:95733-100960 GCF_003789085.1 Penaeus vannamei
TTGCACGGCGTCAGCTTCTATCTTCTTTATAATGGGATCTGGAGTGTGCTGCATAGTATCCCTCGGTACTTCGAGCGGATTCCGCGCACGGGCAGGCGCGAGACGGCGGTGGAGATTAATGATAAAGCAACCTCGCAAATCGCGACGCAGGCGACATTCTGTCCTCCACGCGATATCTGCCTGCCCGTTTCTTTGTTGGTCTTCCGGCCGCGATGGGCATTAACAACTTAACGACGCCGCCGCCGCGCTTGCCACCTCCCCCCTGCCGTGCTCTGGCTTTCAGACCGGCTCGATATGATCTTCAATGCCTCAACTTGTCTGTAAGAGTATAAAAATAATACATTACATATTCGATAACAAGCACGACTTCATGCAAATAGCCGTAGTAACGAAGAAGAATAAGGAATAAAATCAGCGTTTTAGCGTCCTGAATAGTATGAGTCAACTGCCTTCGCGTCAGTGAAAGATTGATGCATTAGCTTTTTGACAACTCTCGAATGGATATTCTGCCACTTTATAGCCTTCCCTCCCCCCCCCTCTCAGTGCGATTACACCCTGATTCCCTCCGCTGTGCTTCAGGAAAGCCTCGTGATAAATTAATATCTATACAACGGCCTCCTCTTCTCTGCTCCCTTGTTTGCTCTATAGCAGCATCCCGTCTAACTTCACTCTTCTGTTTGGGAGACTGTAGACTACCCTCACCCACATGATAGTCCTAAGATCGCTCCATATAACATGCTTCTCCGATCGCTACAGTAGTGCTCTCTTCAATAAGCGGTTTGTCACGCAATCTAGGCTCCGTTACATCGCCAGCTCACCTAGCGTATACTGGTACACAAAAAACAGCTTGAGCCTAACAAATTTCTAGGCCGGACCCCACACCTCCTAACTCACCCCGACGCCTAGACTTTCACAGAATACACCTACCCCGACTGCGTACATCTCCTCCTTCGCTCTGCTCTGTGGCCTCTACCTTTCCCTCCCTTGTCTCGGTCATATGTATATCTAGTGTGTCCTGTCATTTCGCATTTCTGGTGATTTCTCCTCTCCTCCCTTCGTCGTGTCAAGTCGTGACTAGGTCTCTCGAGCACCCTGGTCAGGGAGGGCTATCATTAATCATATACTAATTGTGTTACTCCCGCCGCGGCCCTGTCTCCCGAGTGAGCCTGCTCTCACTCCCCGCCCGCTTTGCACCGGCTGTGTCGGGTAGGCGGGAACGGGTCATCTGTTTGCAGTGCGCGCGCCGTTGCGTTTCAAAACCAAGGCGCGCCATGCGTGACTCCGCCGCCGCCCATATCCATGCCTCTCCCTCAGGGAGTCCCTCGAGGGAATCGCCGCGCCAGTAAGTGTTACTGGACGCGGTCCCTGCCATGTGCACGACCGCGGAGATGGTCTTTGTTTAGCAATTTTTGCGCGTTTTTTTCCAGGCCCGGCCTACTATCACAGTTCGAGTCAACACCTCTATTATTCCCTGGGTCTTCAAACTGACCTTTCCGTTTCTATTTCTACCCTAAGTTCTGCCTTCGTAGCTGAGCCTTCGTGTTCCAGCGAATCTCGCTCTTTACTCCCCTCTCTCTCGCCTTCCTTCCTCCCGACCACTATCGGCGCCAGGCCTTGCGTCACGACTCGGGCGGCCGAACTCGAGGCATAATGAACTTCCAGATGCGGAGGGAGGGGCGGGCGAGCGGGACCGCGGAGGTAACGGGGAGCAAAGCGAAGGATAGAGACAACGGCTGAATCGACAGATAAGAGAAGGGGAGGAATACAGGAGGAGGAGAGAGCGGCCGGAGTGACGCAGGTGAGGGGAGGAGGCTGTTGCCGGCGCTGAGCTCATAATTTTGCTCTTCACTTGAACGCATTTCCATTATTTGTTTTTTTTCTGTCACTTATACTTCCTTCGTTTATTTTTTCTACTACTCTCTTCTCTCATTTCTTTCCTTTGTCTCATTCTAGCTTCTGACTCTCGTCAAGAGTTAGATATTAATCTTAAATTACCAGCGGAGGGGAGGGAGGGAGGACAGGGAAAGAGGGAGAGACGAGAGAGAGAAACATAGGGAAGAGCAGAGAGGAAGGGCGAGAAAGAAGAGCGGGAGGAAGTGGGAAGAGGGAGTGATGATGGAAGGAGGAAAGAGAGAGAGAGGAGGAGTTTGAGGGGAGAGGAGGAGTTTGAGGGGAGGGAGGGGAGGGGAGGGGGAGGGGAGGGAGGGCGGAGACGGAAAGGGGATGAAGGCCAGAGAGAGGGAGGAGTGACGAGGGGAAGATGGAAAGAGAGGTGAGGGGAGAAGAGGGAGATGAGCAGGAGGAAAGAGGGTGAGGGGGAGAAGAGGGAGATGAGCAGGAGGAAGAGGGTGGGGAGAAAAAAGATGAGCAGGAGGAAAGAGAGAGAGGGGTGAGAGCAGGAGGAGGAAGGAAGGAAGGAAAGGGAGAGTGTAAGGGAAGGTGAGGAAGGGTATGAGATGAAAAAGAGGGAAAGAGTGGAAGACAAGAAAGGGAAGAGGGAAAGGGGGGGGGAGGGAGAGAGAGGAGAGAGAGAGAGAGAGAGAGAGAGAGAGGAGAGAGAGAGGAGAGAGAGAGAGAGAGAGAGAGAGAGAGAGAGAGAGAGAGAGAGAGAGTACAAAAGGGAAAAGTAAGACGAGTTAAGTGGATGGGAGGGAGAAAGAGTGGACGGCAGGGATAGAGGAGAAGGGAAGGTGACAAGATGAAAACGGATGAAAGACAGAGAAAAAAACATCATCATCGGGAAACAGTCCCGGCCAAACATGAGGAATAAGGGAATAAAGCGAGTGAATGGAGGAAGAGGTGAAAAGGGAGAACACAACCATGTCGACCACGGATATATAAGAGAGAACGGAGAGACACTGCTTACCAGTCAGGACAACCAAAAATAAAATCAAGGATAGAACAACAGGGAAGAAGAGGGAAGCAGGAAGAATAGGAAGGAGGAAGAGAGAGGAAAAAACAGAACAAAAAAGATCAATTCTACCCCCAACCCCCCCCAGTCCCCCCACCCTCGCGGCCAAAAGTTACAAAGAAACAGGCGACGTGACCGAAGACCCCAAGCCGAAGCGTTCGAACTTACGAAGGCGGCAAGAAAAATTGGCTCGAAGGCCAAGCGGTTCCCTGATTCAGCGAGGAGGAAGGGGTAGGAGGAAAAGGGAGGAGGAGGGAGGAGGGAGAAAGAGACGGAAGAGGGAAGAAGAGAGGAGGGAGGAGAGGAAGGAAGAGGGAAGGAGGCGGCGGAGGGAGGAAAGAGGAGGAAAAGGGAGGAAGAAGGAAGGGAGAGGAGGAAGGAGGAGGAAAAGGGAGGAAGAAGGAAAGGAGAGGGAGGAAGGAGGAGGAAAAGGGAGGAAGAAGGAAAGGAGAGGGAGGATGGGGGAAGAGGGAGAAAGAATGAAGAAGATAAAAAAGGAATGAGGAAGGATGATGAACAAGGACGAAGAGGGACGAACACACACACACACACAAACAGACATACACACACACACGCACACACACACACACACACACACACACACGATAATAAAGCCAACATTAACGATGCCCATGGTGCCAATTATTTGTTGACAAAACAAATCTTTCCGAAGACCTGTGAAAATAAAGGTCTAGTCCCACTTGCATGTCCGGCGTCACCACAAGCCCTCACTCGCGCCACTCAAGGTCAGGCGAGCGCGAGCAGACGCCACCAAACGCCAAGGAAGCGCCCAAGCAGTAGGCCTAGGCGAGGTCCTAGGCTCCGTCTGGTGGACACAATTACGTAAGTGACTGCCGGGCTGATCAATAGGGCTGTCTGGGCTGGGGGACGCGGCGGCCCTTCCTCGCTCTTTCGCTTCTTTGTCACTTCATTGTTCTTCGGTTGCTTTTATTTTGCTTTCCTTGAGGAAGAAAGGGGTGGAGGGAGAGATGGAGAGAGAAATCGGGAGAGGGAGGGAGCGGTTAAGAGGGATAAAGGGTTACAGGCAGACGAAGGAAAGGCATATAAAAATCGACAGATAGATGGATGGATAGATAGATATAGGGGAGGGAGAGAGAGAGAGAGAGAGAGAGAGAGAGAGAGAGAGAGAGAGAGAGAGAGAGAGAGAGAGAGAGAGAGAGAGAGAGAGAGAGAGAGAGAGAGAGAGAGAGAGAGAGAGAGCATTCTGAGGGGAAAAGGGAGAGCGCGCGGGCGAGACCCGCACGAAGGGGAAAGGGAGGAGAGGGCAATGGCCTCCGGGTGCGGCCTCTGGGGACGCAGGGAACGCGAGGCCGGATGGGCGTTGCGATGGAATCCCAGCCCTTTCTCCTCTCGCCTCCGCCACTTATCCTCGGTTCGCCCTCCTCGCCTCCTCCCTCGCCGCACACCATGCTTCGCCCTCGCCTCCTCACCTCGTCTGCACGTCGTCCTCCACGGCGAGGCTGAGCACCCGATGCCGTTCGAGTGCGGGCCAAGCCGAAGGCCGGACTGTGCGAAGGGAGACGGAATGAGACACACGCAGGTGTATTTCAGACAGACAGACAGACAGACAGACAGGCTCAATGATGGATATACTTAACTGAAAAGGTTCTCCTCCCTGGCCATATCCCTCACCCCCCACATTCGCTCCATGCGCCCTTACCGGAACTTCCTGCCTGGCCGCCCGCGCCCACACCGCCGCTATCCTTCCCTGGAGCACACGCCCTGCCAGGTCAATGGTCTACTCACGAAAGGTAAAAATCAATTTCGTTTCCTTTTCCCCTTTCGCCCTGTCCGTTCGAGGAGCAGATCTGGAGTCACTCGCGAGTGAACGTTAATAGCAAGGAAGTGACGGGAACCCTACTCATAACAAGACGGAACAAAGACGCCCTAAAAAGAAGAGGACTCGAAAACAAAGACTTAATGGTTTATCGACTTGCCAGTCCTGCTCGCGGACTGGATATCGTGCTTGCCGGCGCCGACCGCATCCGCTCTTGCTCCTCGGTGAACAAAGGGCGGAGTGGTGTTTTGGTGTGTTCCGAGGAATATGCAAGGTGACGGTCTTACGCACCTTTCCTTCAGCAACGACGCTCCCGCCACCTGTATTTGTAGTTCTAGTACACAAATACCAGAAATCACATTACATACTTGGCGCTCCAATCATATCTTTACCCCTTATATATAATATTTCTTTAGGCTACCTTATATTCCCCAATTCATATCTCCCTCTTCCCTCAGTTGTGTGAGCTACTATCTCACTACCTGATCACTTGATCTTACTATACTTCATGCTACTAC
>NW_020872035.1:112892-120392 GCF_003789085.1 Penaeus vannamei
ATATTACTTATTATGATAGAAAAAATCTAAGGGAATGAAACAACAAAACAATGTTCTCTGGTAGTGAGGCTGTGGATGTAGAAGTTGTGTTTATATTAGGGGAAAGCTATTTGTGGATAATCTTGATGGTTACTTTAATTTGAAAGAAGGAGCAAAATACCAAGTTGCCTTTTGAAACTGTCACTTCAACATCCATACAACCGAACAACCATCCCTCTGTCTAGGTGAGCTTAGGTCTACCCTCCTTGTAGACAGCTGAGTTCAAGGCAAGATTTGTGAAGTGTGAAAGAGTGTCTCAAGTATCATCTGTGATGATGGAACTGTACAATATTCTGTAATATCATATACTTGTCCATATAGTATATCTGTGATTGCAATACTATATACTGAAGTAAATATAAGCTGCAGAGTTCGAGTTCATTTCATTACTCCACAATTACAAACATATGTTAAAACAGAGTGATACATGTCTCGCACCCAAAAAATTCATCAACAGGACACATATTCATTCAACTGTTGTGTGTGATTGAGATCCACCACCCTCATTGTGCAAGATTGTGAGGTCTTGTACAATATACATGAACTTTTTCTGAAGCATCAGACTTTTACCATAGTAAGTAACTATGTGAATTATTCTCCTGATTATTTGTGATTGTTACAAAGTAAAATTAATAATCCAAACAAATTTGTTTTGTATCAAAATAAGTGTTCACATACTCATTAAAAGAATTATGATCACAAACTTGCCTGCCTTTGAGTATCAGCCATCTTGGGCTTTCTGGCATAAACGCAAAGCCCATCAGCTGCACAACAGAAGGTAATGCCGCTAGACCAAGCATGTACCTGTAAGAATCACCATATAAAGACACTCTCCAGAACACCAGAGCCATTTAAAGAGGAACAATAAGGCTCTTAGACTTCATATATATTTCTAACACATAAATTAACATAGAAAATTTATCTGAATGTATGCCATGTTTGAGATAAACCTGAGGCAATAAACAAAAAAAAATAAAGATACACACACACACACACACACACACACACACACACACACACACACACACACACACACACACACACACAACACACACACACACACACACACACACACACACACACACACACACACACACACACACACACACACACACACACACACACACACACACACACACACACACACACACACACACACACACACACACACACCAAAAAAAGAGTTAATCCCATGCAGAAGTATGAAATGCTTGGTTGGTTGCAAATTCAGAGAACTATTCAGAGAGCTATCACATAGTAATATTGTAGTCAATTATAAGATATACAATTTAATAAAATCAAATTATCAGTGTGATTAAAAAGATATGCAATTTCACTAGTTGCAACTGGATTATTAACCTGGAGATTATGCAAAGAAATCTGGACAGTCTTACCTCCAACCCTGTGGAACTTTTGAAAAAGCACCGCAGATCACAGATGCAATCAACTGACCCCCAGTGATGAAGATATTGTTTGTTACAGTGATGCGCCCGCGAAGATCGGCAGGGGATGATTCACTCAGGTATACTGGCACTGACATTGAAGCCATACCTGCATATATATTAAGACAGTTAATTAAGTGCAAAAACAATGCATGTGTATGTATATATGCTTGTGTGTGTGTGAATAAGCATACACATGTACATGTAAATATATATACAAGTATATGCATATGTATATTCATATGTATATGTATTTTTCTTTGCTTCATTCCATTGATCTGCCTTACCTATTCCTAATCCAACAATTATTCTTCCAATTAGTAGTGTCACCTTTTCTGGAGCAGCTCCCATTACCACTGCTCCAACAGTGAACACTACACTTGCAACAAGAATCACTGGTCGCCGTCCAAACCGATCTAAATAAAAATAAAATTTACAGTTAACATTACATCTTCAATCACTGATCCATTCATTCATTCTCTTTCCCTCTTTTAATAGCTAACTGGATCATCTAATCTCTGTGACTCAAATTGAATGAATTCCATTCTACACTGATCTTAGTCCCTTAGCCTCTCCTTTTGCATATTTGCTAAAGAGTTAAGCATATTTGACAATATCTATGTTGATTCTGGATCTTACACAACTGGAATATCACTAAGTCCCTTTCTCTGATGTCATCAAGGGTTCCTGCATGCTTGTAGGATTCACATTTGGCACAGCAGCTTAGCAAACTTTAAGGTGATTTCTGCCAAAAATATTTATCAGGATTAATTCATTTTCTTGATGGGTATTACCAAATGATACTAAAGGAAAGATTTTAGCATAATGAAAATAATACTTCATTCTCTTTACATTACCTAAGGGCAAATTTTTGTTTTTGATATCAGAAAAAGTACAATAATTGTCATTTGTATATCCATACAAAAAAGCAAAGCATCAAACCTGAAGTTAACACTCACATATCAGGCAGATGATACTATTAGTTTTTTCCCAGCTCATACAGATCATAAAACTTAGAAGTGTGGGTGCATGCTTCATGCTCAGGTAATGTGAACTATATGTGGTTAATTTAGTTCAGTGCTAAATGTTTGCATGCCTTATCTCTTCCAGCTGTCACAACTAGTAAGCCTGGGACAAAAAAGAAGCAGTTAACCATAAGCCCCCTCTGCCAGTAAGTAGCTTCTCCATCATCAAGACTTTTCTCTGCAGTGATTCTTTGAGGCTATCCACCTCAGTTTATGAGTAAACTGAGGATCTTAAAGCATCAGGAAGCCATTGTGATATGGAGCCATAACCCACTAGCAAGTGGTTTCTGGGATCTGAGAACTGCCATCCACTTATCTTTGGGCCAATGCCAAGAGACTGGTAGAGGTGGGCTATCTGGGTGGCAGTACGGAATATATGCTATTTGTGGGATGACTAACTGCTACTGCCAGTACTTAGATTAGACTTCACTGGTTAAAATTGTAAGAAAGGACACCATCCTTAAGGATAACCATGGTCATTCCCACCAAACTTCAGCCTTTACCAGGAAGAGGTACCTCCAGTCAATGAGAATATAATGGTATTAAGCACTCTCTTACTGCCATATCTGCTCCTGATATGATAAAAAGATGTTCCATGCCAAACTTGTTTCCATGGCAGTATCACAGTATCCATCTATGATCAAGCTGATTACAACATGGCTTTTGGTCTCCATGGTTTGGGAGCTGATACCAATAGTGAAAATAGCCTCTTCTCCAGAATTTGGAGGTTCCAGAGATTTAGGAATGCTAATACCTGGTACAATTAGCACTGTAAATTGGTACCTGCTGAAGCTAGTAAAGTGATGCACTCAATGTAGCCACCCAAAAAAAATACATCTTTGAATGGCTTTCTGGAGTGGGGAGTTTTGTGGTCATGGGGACCCTCCAGATTCAATTCAGAACTTCTCATCTGACCTGTGACAAACCCAAAGTGTTTGTCCTGAATATATTGAGAGGAGAAATGTGCTCAGAAGTTTCCTATGTCTATGTCTGATCAATTTAGAGTGATTAACAGCCTAATGGACACAACAGTGCTGTGGGACATTATCATATGAGATTTGCCCAGAGACAGCTCAAAATCTTTTGGTGAGCACCTGTGAACTTTGTCTCTCGAGAGACCAGAGACCATAGATGCATTCTATACAGCTCAGCTAGCTGGAGATTATGAATTACATTACTTTCTAATGCATAAGACTCAGACATTGTATAGGAGGGACTAGGAACAACACTTTGGAATATTACTAAGGTTGAAGAATAGTATTTACCAAATTACCTTCTCCTTTCCACTCAAGAAAAACTGAATGCCAAACCATCTTCACAGGTGGTTGCAGTTTCCTTATCAATTCCCCAAATTATGTCTGGTCCTTAGGTGGTATAAGAGTTGTGGGATGACTTTTTCAAGCAGGTCTTTCAAGTTGGGTTGCTCAACTCAGCAAAGATTCTTCTATACTGACTGAGATTTGGGAGGTAATCTCCAAGGAAAAGTGGGCATATACAGTATCAATTCTAAACTGCTGAATTCAGGAGTGGGTGCTAACCTGGCTGCCATGCAGCAGTCTGGTACCCTTCCAGACTCCTGCTGAAGGGCATGGTCACCCCTCTGAAAGGCAAAAGGGGATTGCTATACTTTTAGCAATCACCAATAACATAACTGTAGATGACCATTGTGAGATTGTAACCTTCACTTATATTAAAAAGGCACTCAGCTCTGGGATATCCTGAGACTCAAAGGAATTCTGACAAATATTACAAGATACATAGTATGCCCATCTACTGGTACCAAAAGTATATGTAAGGGTGGTGGAGGAATGTCAAGCTTACTTCTTGTGTATCCAGGAAAGAGCCTCTAACAGTTTTCAATGTTTATTTGGACTAGCTACTATCATCCAAAGACGCTGTCATGCAAAGTCAATGTGTGACATTTGTTTATAGTAAGGTCAATGACCTTGACCATGCCAGTAA
Organism: Penaeus vannamei; assembly: GCF_003789085.1. NCBI lineage: Eukaryota > Metazoa > Arthropoda > Malacostraca > Decapoda > Penaeidae > Penaeus > Penaeus vannamei. The sequence goes on from NW_020872035.1 coordinate 117,361, forward strand.
TGGTGTTATCTTGTCTGAGTCTCTGGAGGTACTTGTGGCAGCTCCTAATACATCTAGTAGAGTGGGAAGCCCTTGTCCTTAGAGATCTCCTGATCAAGCCCAAGATCCAGCATTTTCAGGGCCTGCTAAGTAAGCCTACTCAGTCAGTAAAAGTCCTCATCCCAGACTTCAAAGTAACTAAGAGTTTTATATACAATGATAGGGTTTTATGACTCTGGGCTGTAAGACCAGGATTAGCCTGATGCAAGGATTCTCTTGAAAAAATCAGATGTTGGTATCTGTACAGATGAAACAAGCTACATATCTTTAGGGTCCTAATATTACAAGTTTTTCTATACAGCAGAAAAATATGAAAAATTTCCTGTATTTCAACAGTATCACTTTGACATATCTGAAATGGTATTGGTTGATTGGGTATAATCAAATAAAAGACAAATAAATAACATGAATTATTCTCAGCATACATCAATTTATGAATCCTCTTTTCCTTGAAATTCTATGCCTATAGCTATGATATCTTTACTATGTTGTGCCAATTTCCCTTGGTGCAGTAAGTGCATGCATATATTGCTTAAGGACCAAGTTTATGGGACTAAAAGTTTGAATAAAAATAATGAGAAAATTATGATCATGGTAAATTAATAACAAGGCCAGAAGAGATGTTTCATCTGATAATGAAAAATGAAATAATCTAAAGCATTAGAAAGGTCTTTATCAGGCAGTGCAAAAAGGTGGGTTAACAATTGTTCAACAGACCAAAGGCAGATCAGATATAGTTGGATCAGCAGTAGTTGATCCGACTTTAGTTGGTTAAACAACAGAATACTGAAGTATAGTACATCAAAATTAAATCTACTCTAGGGAGCATAACCTGTTCATGGTATAACTTACACTTTCTATTACTCTGAATTTAACACCCATTTCTACAGTGTCAGTACTGATGGGTGTGGACATTAGTTGTTGTCATCAAGAGCTCATATCAACAAGACCTGGTCTCTCAAAACTTTTTCAGCAAAAGGGCTTATGCCAATGCGAGTTTTTGTCAATTCACACTGAAATTAAATAATAAAAATAGCCACCATCTTTCTTTCCATTAATGTTCACTAAACCATATAAAATGCATACATGAAATAAAAAATGATTGGGACATGAAATAATTATTTCCAACTCTTCAAATTATGCAACTGACAAAATCTACGATCTTTTCGACATTTCATATTTTGCACATGATATTCTATGAATAGGAATTCAGTTTACAAGTATGTAAATACAAATTGGAGTATTTATCAATAACTGCATAAAGCTGTGTCTAGAAAAAAAATCCTTTAAAAAAAATTACCTATCTTCATGCCTTTACTGATTATAGCAATGTAATTGTATGTTGTCTCTAGGATGGAACAAATTTAATTACATTAAATACTATTTTAAAGTAATGACACCAACATTTTAATAAAAAGAAATTTTAATTCCACAATCCACAGTTCTTACATTGCTAATTACCCTATCTTTGTGTACAGCCCTTTTTACTTGTGACTGATATTCACTACTGATAAACAGAAAGTATGCCATCAGAAAGCAATTGGGAGTTCATGAATAAAAAACTACATAATCACTACAGCTCCATTACTTGTTCCTCATTACAAGTGATTCACATCATGGCTGGATTCCTATTAGAAAAATAAATATAATATGAATAGAAGGATGTGGAAGGTATGGGTGCAATAGCTGTGAACTAATTTAGAGATACAGTATAGAGTATATGGGTTGGAACCTGGTTAGTTAGAGTGTGGTGTCAGCTACTGCTCGTGATAATTCTATTAAGAATAAATTACCCATCATAAAATGTAATTCATCAGAAACATGATGTGCATGAAGTAAGGAAAATGGAAAATGGTTGCAAAAAAAGGGGTATTTTCACTATGCTGCTGAAAATATGAAAAATAAAGTCTTCTTATCCTTTGCATATCAATCCCTTATACTGCCTCAAATAGTGAAAAATTAATAAGGAAAGTATATTCTAACATCTAAAAAGTAACAAAGCTATATATCAAATTATCAAAACATAATTAGGAACACATCCTGCTCTACAAAGCATGAGGTAAATAATGATAATGAGCATTGTTTAGATATATGATCATTTGTGAGATTTTTGGTAACCTAAATCCTGTTTTAGCCTCTAAGCTTTATCTCTCTATATAGAAATTCAAAACTAACCTGTTGCAGGACCAGCAGCCAATGCTGCCAGCCAGGCAGCTCCAATAGTGGATGATACAATCAGTTCATGCCACACTGTGCTCAGTTCAAATTCATCTCTGTTGATAATTAATTTCTTCAATGCACATTTTCATAAAGAACAAAATAACTATATAAAGATATAAATATATAAGTTCATATTTTTCTTACTTAATATCCTTCTTCTGCAACAACCATCCCAAATTCGATTCCCAAAACACACTGTGGCTTACATCCCAGGGACTGGCTATTCCCAGTCATGGAATCACTACAGTTTGAACTATTTGTCAAAGAAAGGGCCTGGATAACATTATTTCTTAATGCATTAAATGTAAGCAATGATATCAATTTCCACAATATAGATAGCAATAGAGCCTTGAATTTGGCAAGTTTACATTTAGTCAATCTGCATTTGGTAACCTTAACCAATAGCTATCACATAAATCTAACAGCCACATTATCATTAATATCAAATTCAATAGTCTATTATTCCACCCTTTACTACATATGGTAGATGGTCCTACTGAAAAGGAAGCACACTGACTTTTACTAATCTGGTCCAGATTGCTGATACATAGTCATTCAACTATTTGGCCACATATATATTAAACCACTGATATAGCTGTAAAGGCTAGTAAACTATGGGGGAGGTGATATGAACTGCCATGCATGAAGAGAAACTGTCAGCAATAATCTTCTCATCGTCATCATTAAAAGAAGGATTATGATTAAAATCTTTCAAACACTCCTTTAAATTCTACACCATGATATCAGAGAATGATACACAAAGATATAAGGTT
>NW_020872035.1:125392-128069 GCF_003789085.1 Penaeus vannamei
TTTTGACAGCGACTGATATCATCAAATATTTAACTGATGTCATCAAATATTTACCCACGAAAAAAAACAATAGTGCGGTGAATAAAACTAGCTTACATGTAATCCAGATCTCATTTAGATCGACAAATATGATAACTAAAATTGCAGTTTATGAAAATTGCTGACCGTATAGATACATAAATGATGTTGAAACCTCATAGGAAATAACAGGTGCTGAGTGGAAAAAAATGGAAAGCTAAAGTCTTGCCGTTAATTATCGTACTTACATATAATATTCATTGTTATGAGAATCGTCACCGAAAGAGATTAATCGGGATTAAATTTTATACGACCTCTGTTTTGCCGCCGTGAAGACAACTGCAGCTGTTGGGACTAAAACTATCGTACTGCACGTAACATTCAATGGAGATTTTACGTAAAACCAGGAAGTTGTGTTATTTCATCATGCACACTTTTGCATAAAAAAGATTCGTCATTTGTTGTTTTATAGGACATCATATAAGTAAAAAGGCTTATATGCTAGGAGGTTGGGCCATTTCTTCTATCTCTCTTTGAGATGGGAGGCCCCGCAATTATATATTCATATTTAATTAGCTGCATCGGTCGCTAATAAAGCCTTTCAGCAAACACTTGTAGTATGCAAACACTTGTGCAATGGTTTAAAGTAATGATTATTTGCTTGTTTCATCATTTAAATACCGGCTCTAGAGTGTCAACCTTCTGCCGGAGGTATTTTCACGATCATTTGGCAACTTTTTATTATTGATTGCAATTTTCTACCATCCACATACATCAGTGGGCTTGGTATTCACAAGTATTTAACAAACGTATAGTTAAATACTTGTAAATATAGTTACAAGCATTTAGGGTTTTACTTTTTTGAGGGGAGGGGTACAGCCCATACAGCGTATTTCAGAGACCACATGGGATTTGTGTATTTAGATTGTACTAAGGTCAAGCACTTATTTTCACTGGATTATTTGTCTTATCGGTGAAGTATTCAAACGGATTGATTTTAATCAAAAGCATGATAGGCATATCAACGACTCCAACAGGCTGGATCACTACATCTGCAATGTATATAGTTTTGATAACCTTACCATTTTATAGAGGAACGTATATAATGTGGTCGTATTAGGTCAAAGTTATTACTCTAGCTATTTCTTCGTGCAAAATATTTTGTTCACATTTATAATTAATGAATATTGTGAACAATAACGTTTATGCAAAGTATTATCCTTTATTTTAGCAAGACATTTAGCCTATTTTGAGAAGTCTTGAAAACCTTTTTTAGCTACTTTTTATGTAAAATATTTCCAGCAACATGTGAAATCTAAAGACAAATCACACCCCTATAGCTGATTTTATTCTGCATAAGTTTAGGACAGAACTGAAAATAAATTGAAGGTCACCCTAGATATCTACCGTATAGATAGATAACGGATGTCTGTATATGGGTCGGGCCTCGCACAATTTTAAACCGGCCGTAGGTCTCTAATTTGTTCACAAAAGAAACCGCCCCCATATTTCCCGGATAAACGAAAAAAACTGCCGATAGAAAGTACATAGACCTATGCTACTCCAGGTCAAGATATTCATTTCATCTCTCCAAAGACGCGTTTTGTAATTCTTCCAACTCCGGGGACAAGTTGAATGGGAAACCATTTAAAAGACGCCTGAAACTTAATATGTCAGCCTCTTTCGCCAGCTTCAACTATCAATTTAGAAGAAAAGACGATACACCACTAGCCACGCGGCTCAATTAACACTGTTCATACTACATGTAAACACAGTTTTCATGTTAATTACAAATTTCGTTTCAGTGCTCAAAACTGAATCGTCACGTGCAGGGATTACAAAACTTGAATGGCGTCCAAGGGATACTTTCTAGAGGGCATAGAGCAATTGATATTTCATTTGGTTGAACTAAAGTTTCCTTTTCTTAGACATTATGGGATTTTTTTACCATTTTTAAATATCTTATGATTAGTTTGCTGTCTCTTGGAGCAATTTTGGCCATGTATGGATTATCATTAGAAGTTTCTCAAAGTCAGTCGGTTAAATGGTAGGCGGTAGGCCTCGAAAGCACCATCTACGTTTTGATTTTTCCTTTCTGTAATAGTGAAGCCCTTATATCAGATTTATATTTTTCTTTACTTTATATTTCAGTGTATATATATACAATTATATATTCAGAATATATATATTAATACATATATATATATATATATATATATATATATATATATATATATATATATATATATGTGTGTGTGTGTGTGTGTGTGTGTGTGTGTGTGTGTATTCAGTTATTACATATATATATATATATATATATATATATATATATATATATATATATATATATATATATATATATATATGTAGAGCACACGCATGGCTTGGGTGAAGCCTGGCTACACGTGGGTAGCACATTGCGTCCGTAGCAGACCACGTGGTCTAGATATGGACACACGTAGGCTGCGAGCTTGCAGGACTATGCCTTATGCAGCATGCTATACTCACGAGTTGTTTCCAGGACTAGGAATTTCGAAGTCACTATTTTATTTCCTTCTCTGACTGGATCCCTGGAGCCACTATCCCCCCACTGTATGTCACTGGAAACGGGTTCGTCTCCAAGCCTTCTTTATGTGGAATCCTTCACCATGGTGTTTGT
>NW_020872035.1:134322-146822 GCF_003789085.1 Penaeus vannamei
ACATTCCATATTCTCCCCCCCTCGGCACAACCCCCCCACAACGCCCCTCACCTTTCAATCCCATCCCCAGCGCCACTCTTTCTTCTCCTTTCCCCATTCCCCCTCTCTCTTTCACTCCCACCCTTCCCCCTCCCCATGTCACACCCCAACCACCACTCCCATCCACCTCCTCTCTCCCCCAGCACTCCCTCCCCACCGCCACCCCCTACCCCCCTCCCCACCCCTCCCCCCCACCCCCTCCCCCACACACACACTCCCCACCACCCCTCCCCCCGCACACACACTCCCCACCACCCCTCCCCACTGTCACCCCCCTTCCCCCGTACACACACTCCCACCACCCCCTCCCCCTCCCCGCACCCCCGCCCTACGCATCGTTTGCAGCTAATCACGCCCGCTCTGATAAACGGTTCGCGTCAGGGATTACCCAACAATACAAGTTTTGATGCCCCAGATAGCCGCGTAAATCTGGCGCTGGGGATTTGGCGCGCAAATCTGTTTTGGCGGTAATTTTCCCGCCAACTGTTCCCCAGGGCCCACTCGCTCATCCTCCCCTCCCCTACCCCCCTCCCTTCCCTGGACCCTCTTCCCTCTCTCTCTTCCCCCCTCCCCCTTTCCTCTCTTCTATTCCCTACTCCTCTCTCTTGTCTCTCCCTCTATCTTCCCCCTCTCCCTTCCCTTTCTTCTCTCCTGTCTCTCTTTCTCCTTCCCGTTCGCCTACCTTACCCCTCTCCTTGTCCTCTGCTCTTCCACCCCCTCCTTTTCCTTCCCTTTACCCCTCCCCTCTTCCACACTTTTCTCTCATCCATCTCCCCCTCTTCCCCTCACTCTCTTGCCCCGTTTCCCCTCACCCCTTCCCTCCCCTCCAACTCTTCCCCCATCTCCCCTCTCCACTCCTCTCCCCCTCTTCCCCTCCTCCTCACCTCCCTTCCCCCATCTCTCCTCTCCACTCCCGCCATCCCTCCCATTCCCCCTCCTCCTTCTCCCCCTTCCCTCCCTCCCCTTACCCTCCTCCCTCTCCCCCCTTCCCCCCTTCCCCCTTCCCGATGTATGTCGACTTTCCACGAGAAAAAGTTGCCAATGTTTGTTCTTATTGCCTCGATCGGCGAGAAACAAAGTGGTTTCTCTCTACCTCACTCTCCTCCCTCTCCTCCTCCCTCTATTTCCTTCCTTCCTCCTCTTTCTCCTTCTTCCTTCTCCTCCTTCCTTTTCTTCTCCTTCTCTCGTCCTCTCCTCTCCTTTTCTTCCATCCCCTCCTCCCTCTTCTCTCTCTCTCTCTCTCCTCCTCCTCTCCTTCCTCCCCCTCCTCCTCCTCCTCCTCCTCTCCTCCTCCTCACTTCCTCTTCTCCTCTCCCTCTCGTCCTTCTCCTCCCCTCTTCCTCATTTTCTTCATTCTCCTCCTCCCTTCTCACTCCTCTCACCCAATTCTTATTTTTCTTTTTCCTCATTTTTATTCCTCTTTTTAGCTTTCTTTGTATCCTCCCCTCACTTCTCTCTCCACATTCCCTCTCTCTTTTCTTCTGTCTTTCTTTTCTCCTGTTTCCTTAACTTTTTATCTTCTCTTTTTCCCCCTCTAAGATGTGAACAGAGAAGAGCAGAGAAGAGAAGAGAAAAGAAAAGAATAGAATAGAATGGATAGAAGAGAAGGAGAAAGAGAAAGAAGAGAAGAGGAATGAAATTAAGAGAAGTAAAGAGGGGAGAGGGTAGAAGATGAAAGGAGAGAAGAAAAAAAAGAGATGAAAAGAAAAGAGGGGAAATGGGAAGAGAAAACGGATGAGATCGGAAGAGAACGAAGAGAAGCGAAAGAAGAAAATAGTAGAATGGAAAAGAAATATAAAAACAAAACAAAACAACAAAGAAAATAAAGTAAAAGCAATAATGACATCATAATAAAATCAAATAAATAAATAAGTTAATAATAAAAATAATATTGATAATAATAATGATAATAATAATAATGATAATAATAATAATAATAATAATAATAAAGTAATGATAATAATTATGATAGTAATAATGATAATGATGATAAAAAAATGATAATAATAATAATGACAACAATAATAATAATAACAACAACAACAACAACAACAACAATAACAACAATAATAATGATAATAATGATAATAATAATAATAATAATAATAATAATAATAATAATAATATTAATAATAATGATAATAATAGTGATAATAATAATTATAATGATAATAATGATATTGATAATAACAAAAATGATAATAACAATAATAATAATAATTATACCAATAAAAATGATAATGATAATGATGATTATTTACATTGTTACTTCAGAAAAAAGTCGCGGAAGGTGGTTGTCTTAGGGAAGAATAGAGGAAGGGAACTAAAAGGAAAAGAGGGAAGACAAGAGAAATGAATGTTAGGAATAAAGGGGAATAAAGGGATAATTTGTGAAGAAAAGATAATGAATGAGAGAATAAAAATACTTGACACGTAATTCAGTTAAACTATTTTTCACTTCTTTACTGATATTAACAAAATTATGTAAGATTAATCATTATTTTTTTGTGTGGGGAGAGAGAGAGGGGGGGAGGAGAGAGAGAGAGAGAGAGAGAGAGAGAGAGAGAGAGAGAGAGAGAGAGAGAGAGAGAGAGAGAGAGAGAGGAGAGAGAGAGAGAGAGAGACAAAGGGAGCGAGTGGGCAAGCGAGAGAGCGAGAGGGGGGAGGGAAGGAGAGAGCGAGCGTGAAAGACTGAGGGAGAGAGAGAGATAGATAGAGCGAGAGAGAGAGAGAGAGAGAGAGAGAAGAGAGAGAGAGAGAGAGAAGAGAGAGGAGAGGAGAGAGAGAGAGAGAGAGAGAGAGGGAGAGAGAGAGAGAGAAAGGGAGTGAATGGGCAAAGCAAGAAGAACGAGAGGGAGGAGGGAAGGAGAGAGCGAGCGTGAAAGACTGAGGGAGAGAGATTAGATAGATAGAGGGCGAGCGAGCGAGCGAGAGCGAGAGAGAGAGAGAGAGAGAGAGAGAGAGAGAGAGAGAGAGAGAGAGAGAGAGAGAGAGAGAGAGAGAGAGAGAGAGAGAGAGAGAGAGAGAGAGAGAGAGAGAGAGAGAGAGAGAGAGAAGAGAGAGAGAGAGAGAGAGAGAGAGAGAGGAGAGAGAGAGAGAGAGAGAGGAGAGAGAGAGAGAGAGAGAGAGAGGAGAGAAGAGAGAGAGAGAGAGCGAGAGAGAGAGAGAGAGAGAGAGAGAGAGAGAGAGAGAGAGAGAGAGAGAGAGAGAGAGAGAGAGGAGAGAGAGAAGAGAAGAGAGAGAGAGAGAGAGAGCCGAGAGAGGAAGAGAGAGAGAGAGAGAGAGAGGAGAGGAGAGAGAAGGGACGAGAGAGAGAGAGGAGAGAGGGACCTGATCCATCTCTACTGCACGGATTTAAACTTTTCTCCAAGGAAACCGAAGTCTGTTATACGACTAAAATTTCGGTGAAGTCTCTCGTTCGGCCGATGTAGTAAAATTGATGATAATGATCGATTGTTGATAATGATATTATGATGATGGCGAAAAAATGTGAATATTGGAGATAGTAGCTCGTTTGGCACATCATTATTGTTGTCATTTATTCGTGTTTTAGGTGATGCAGGTAAATGTTGATGTTATCATTGTTTTAATCGTCATCATTATCATTATGATGAGTGAGAACACTGACAGTTTTATCAGCGTTCTGTCATAAAAAGTAATAACAAAAAAGTACAATAGATCATCAAAATAATTTAGTAAATCAAAATAGTATAATAAAAATGTTAAATGAATGATACTTTCATTATCAATCCATTATCTACAATCTTTACAAGAAAACTATCATAGTAAGTAAACATACCAATATCATATCATTAATACTGTCATTATCATTATTCTTATCACTACCATACTGATTTGTGATAATGATAACACTAGTGGTAATAAATGATGATGATGAAATGTTGATAATAATTATTATGGTGATAATGATAACAATAATGTTAGTACTGACAATAATGATAATGACAATAATGATAATATAAAATAGATAATAACAGTAAACATGATATTAATGATAATGAAGATGATGAATATGATAATTAATAGTTATAATGTTAATGATAATAATAAAATTGAAAATTAATAATGATAATACGAATGATAATCATACTGATAATGATGATAGCAATAACAATAATGATAATGATATTAAAAGTAAAAGTAAAAACATGATAATTATGAAAAGTATAATAATAATGATAAAGGTGAAATTGATAATTGTGATAAAAAATGATAATGATAACAATTATAATAATCATCATAATCATAATAACATCAATGGTAATAGTAAGGCTAATCATAACAATAATGATAACACTGATGATAATAATGACAAAGAAAACAATAATAACAAAAGAAATTAGGATGATACCAATAAAAAAATAATCAAAATGATAAAAGTAATGATAATGATAATCATCATAAAAACAATAACAACGGGGATTATAATGATAATGGTAGCAGCAACAATAAAAGTAATGAAGATGGTAATGATAATAATAACATTGATGATAATTATCATGGCAATAATAACAATAATGATAATAACAATAATACTGATAATGATAATAATAGTTATAACAATAATGATAGTAACAATACTGATACTACTATTAATAATAATAATGATAATGATTATAATGATGATAGTGATAATAATAATGATAATTATAGTAATGAATATAATAATTGATAATAATAATGATAATTATGTAATAATATATGATGATAATATATAGTATCAATGATGATAAAAGTAATAATGATAATAATGATGATAGCAATTATAATAATAATGATGATAGTAATTATAATGATAATGATAATAATGATTAAAACAGTGATAATGATAAAAAACGATAATAATGATGATAATGATAATAATTATGATAAGGAGAATGATTTCGATAATAGTAATAATGATAATGACTATAAGAATGATGATGATGATGATGCTAGTAATGATAACAGCAATCATATTGATGATAACAAAGACAACAATAATAACAATAATAATGATAATGATAATAACAATGATAGCATTAATGATAGCAATGAGACAAGTGATGATAGGAATGATAATTATGATAATGATTATGATAAAGGATAATAATAATGATAACATTAATGAAAATTATAAGAATGAAAACAAAAGCAATTAACAAAAAAGTAATGGGAGTAGTAATGATAACGGTGTTAATGATAATGATGATAATGACAATGATAATAACAATAAAAATGATAATGACAATCATAATGATAATCATGATGATAACGATAATGGCAATATTAGTAATGGTAATAATGGTAATAATAGATAAATAATGGATTGGTATAATTAGTATTTATATTATTATTATGATTATCTTATAATTATTATTATATATATGTATATTATTATATATTTGTATATTATATTATTTTTAATGATAATATTATGAATGATAAATAAACAAACAATATGATAATGTTTTTTATATATATATTATCAGTTGATCTATATATATTATATATAAATTAAATATATGTATATAGTATAAATATAGGTTAAAAATTATAATAATATACGAAAAACGAATAGAGTGTATTTCTAATGTAATAATGAGCAGTAATAACAGAGATTTAATGGGAATGACAACAATAATGAGGATTGATGATATTATGATGTATGTTGTGTATAAATATATGTGTGTGTTTGTGGGTGTTGTGGGTATGGTTATGTTTGTGTGTGGTGTGTGTGCGGTGTGTTGTGGTTATTGTTATTATTAGTATGTATAAATTTCTATATTATATATATATATTATATTATATATATCATATATATGTTTATTATTTATTATATATGTATTATATAGGTTGTGTGTGTGTGTGTGTGTGTTGTTTATTCGTGCGTGTGTGTGTGTGTGTGATGTGAGTTTTTTTATGCATATATATTTATATTTATATATTATTTTTTATATAAATATATATATATATATATATAATGTTTTTTTTTTTTTTTTTTTTGTTTTTTGTGTTTGTGTGTGTTTTTTTTGTGTGTGTGTGTGTGTGTGTTTTGTGTGTGTTGTGTGTGTGTGTTGTGTGTCTTTGTTGTGTGTGTTTGTTTTGTTGTTTTTTTTTTGTGTTTCTATATATATTTATTTATATTATTTTTTATTATATTTATATTATTTATTTTTTTTTTTTTTATTATTATATATTATAAATATTTTATATAATATAATATATTTGTTATTATATTTATTATTTTATTATAATATTTATATTTACATATCATATATTTATATTATTAATTATTATATATTATTTATATTTAATATTGTATATTTATAATATTAATTAAACTTATTACTATAATATATAAATTATTATATAATATATATAATAGTTTATATATAATATACTATGTGTGTTGTATATAGTAATATTTATATATATAGTATTTATTATATATAATTATACTATATAATATTTATATGTATTATAATTACATATACTATATTATATATTATATTATATATATTATTTATTATATTATATTATATAAGTTTATGTATATTATTTTTATCTATACATACATTTATATCACACACACACAGCACACACACACACACACACACACACTCTACACACACACACCATTTCACACACACACACACCTACACTTCTATTCTCTAACTTTACATCATTCTATATATTTATTCATTTATTTTTATATTATATATTATTTTTATTTTATTTATTATATTTTGTATTTTATATTATTATATATTATATATAATATTATAATATAATATATATAACTATATATTAAATATATATTAATTATATATTTTTTTATTTTTTTCAAATTATATTTATATATAGTATATACTAATATATATCATATTATATATATATATATATATACTATGAGAGGTGGTATGTTATATAATATATATATATTAACATATAATGAGAGCAGAGAGAGACAGGGAAAGAAAGAGACAGAAGAAAAGAGACACAGAAATTGTATATTCTTTTCTATGAGAATAGTATGTACAGATTGAAAGAGTATTTGATTGAGGTGCGAGGAAAGATAGCAGTTCTTACCGAGAGAGTAATAAAGAAGAAATTATGATATATATTAATTTTCCTATATCTATCTCTATCTATTCATATTTTCTCTCTACATTCTACACTTTATATGTGTCACACATCCAGTCACAGAATTGATTTTGACTGAGACAATATCGTTCATCAAAGAACAGCTCCAAAGACACGCCAATTTCCTCTGCAACAAAGTAAAGTATGTTCCTGTATGTATAGTGAGGTTGTGTTTAAATATAGAATTTCCTATTTTATTTTATCTATTTATTTTATTAATATGTTGTGTGTTTGTTGTTTTGTGTGTCTGTGCTGTGTGTTGTGGTTTGTGTGTGTGTGTTCTTTTTTTTTCTTGTTGTGTTCTTTTTTGTGTTTGTTATATATTATAGTTTATTACTATTTTTATATTATTATTATATATTTTATTTATTATATAATATATATATACATGTATATATTATATATATATATATATAATATATATTATATATTACTTATTTATTTTTATTATATTTTATCATATTTTATTATCTTATTTTTATATATTATATTATTATATATATATATATATATAATTATTATATATTACATAATTTTTATTTTTATTTTATATTTATTATTTTATTTATAATTATATATGTAATATATAATCTAATATTATAACATACAATATTAAATTATATATTATATATATGTATGGTATATATATATATATATATATATATATAATATATATATATACATACAATAACTATTATTATATATATATTATATATATATATATATATAATACACTATACTATTATATATATAATATTATAATATATATATATATTCTATTTATGCTTATGATATTTTTTTTGTGTCTATTTTTTATTTTTTTTTTATTGATGATTGCTTTATGATGTTATTTTATTTATTGATTGTATGTATCTATATTATTTTGATTTATTCTTTATTTCTTTGTAGTTATGTGATTATTTTGTTTGTTATTTTTTGTATGAGTTTGTCTTTAGATAGATGTAGATTGATGAGATTGAGGATTGAGATTGAGTTTGAGTAGTGTTTGGAGAGAGGTAGATTGTATTATTGATAAGGCAGAGAAGATGATGTTTTTTTTTGTATGATTGTTATTTTTATATGTAATGATTTTCTTGTTTTAAGAGTATTTTTTTTGTTTGAGTATTTTGTGAAGTTATTCGTTAGAGAGATGAGAAAGTGTGTAGAGAGGAGGAGAGAGAGCATTGAGAGAGAGATTTTTTGTTTTTTTGTCATGAGGAGTAATGTATGTATGATGGTTTGATCTGTTTTGATATTTTTGATTTTGGATGTTTCTTGTTGATTCGATTTTTTTGATTTGTATTTTATTTTTTTTTTTTTTTTTGTGTAGGTATTTGAGACGTTGGATGTGTCATTTTTTTTTGGTTGCTTTGTACTTATAGCTAATGGGGCGGTTATGGAGTCTTAGCTTATGTTTTGGTATTTTTGCTTGTTTTTTTTTTTTTTTTTTTTCTTTTTCTATGCCGAGGATGTCTCGTGCCGGTATGCCGCCGTGTGGGGAGGAAGTTGAGGATCGGCAAGCAGGGGAGAGAGAGGGAGGAGAGGGGAGAGAGAGAGAAGAAGACTATCGTTGGAGGAGAGAGAGAGAGAGAGAGAGAGAGAGAGGAGAGAGAGAGAGGAGAGAGAGAGAGAGAGAGAGAGAAGAGAGAGAAGAGAGAGAGACAGAGAGAGAGAGAGAGAGACAGAGAGAGAGAGAGAGAGAGAGACAGAGAGAAAGAGACAGAGAAAAAGAGACACAGAAAGAGACAGAGAAAGAGACAGAGAAAGAGAGAGAGGGCGAGAGAAAGATAGCAGTTCTACGAGAGAGAAAAGAAAATGAAAAATCCCAATCACACGACATCCCATCATATTTCCCCCAACACTTGCATCCAAGTCACACATCCAGTCACAAAGATTTGACGAAGACAAAGCCATCCAAAGAACAGCTGCAAGACACGCCCATTTCCTTGCAACAAAGTGACAAGTAGCAGTAATATAGAAGGTTTAATAATAGAATTTCTATGCGTGGATTTTACTGTTACCTGTGCTCTTGTTATCATCGGTAATATCATTACTGTTAATTACTGTTATTGATTACTGTATTACTGTTAATGTCATTATGTTATTGGTATTGTTATCACGTTATTATTGTGTTGATTGGTAGTATCTGTGCTGATAATTGTTGTTATTATGATCATCTTTATTACCGTTGTTATTGCTATCATTGTTGTTTGAGAGTATGAGTGAAAGAGTGAAACATAAAGAGAAACAAATAAGAATGAGAACAAAGAAGATGAAGAAATAGAAAGAAAAGTAACCAACAAGGCACAAAGAAAAGAAAAGCAAAAACAAGACACAAAGGAAATAGAAAAAAGAGAAAAAAAGAGAAACAAAATGATTACGAAAGATGAGGTAAAAATGGAAAAGGGAAATGGAAAACAAAACCGAAAAAATATCGTGACCGCAGCGGACCCTCAATCAAGAGACGTGAAACCGAACACCGCTTTGCATCGCCGCTCCTAACGGGTTGGGGGGAGGGAGGGAGGGGATGATGGGGTGGGAGAGAGGGAGTGAAAGGGGAGGTGGAGGGGGAGAGGGGAGTGAAAGGTGGTGGGGAAGGGGGGGAGTGAAAGGGGGTGGGGAGTGAAAGGTGGTGGGGGAGGGAGTGAAAGGGGGTGGGGAGGGGTGAGTGAAAGGGGAGGGAGGGAGGAGAGGGGATAGAGAGTAGGGGGTGGGGAGGGGCAGATGGTGGAGGGGGTAGAAGGTGAGGGTGGCGGAGGGAATGAGTGGGGGTACAAAGTGAGGAGTGGGAGGAGAGGGTAAATGGTTGGGGAGGAGGGAAGGAATGGAGGGGTTAGAGGGTAAGCAGGGGAAGGGGAAGGGCAGAAGGTAGTGGGTAGGAGACGAGGCAGGAGAAGGGAGAGTGGGACAGAGATCGCAAGGGTAGGGAGCCAAAGTGAGGGAGACAGGGGAGGGGCTGAGGAGGGAGTGGGGGGTGGAGGAGAGGTGTGAGTGGGGGGGGAGGGGGGGGGACGAACCAGGCCGCTCGCATGTGACGAATCCCAAAAAATCCGCAATTTATCTGAGTCAACGTGAAAAATATCAAGGCAAACTCGAAACTGCATCCCCGGATATAGATATACATATACAGGTACAGATACACAGATACAGGTACAGAAAAACAAATACGTGGATGACCTTTTTGTTGATTGTATTTGTTTGTTGAAGTATTTTATGTGTTTGCTTGTTTTCTTCTTCTTCTTTTTCTTCTTCTTTCAATACTAATGATTTAAATGAAAGGATAACAGTGATAGTGATTATGATAATGATAAAAATAGCAGTAGTAACAGTATTAACATCAATGATAAAGAATGATAATGATCATGATAATAGCAAGAATAAGCAACAACAACAACAACAATAATGATAATAAATAATAATAATAATAATAATAATAATAATAATAATAATAATAATAATAATAATAACATTAATAATAATAATAGTAAAATACCAGTGATGATAATATTAATGAGGAAAAGATGATGATGAAGATGAAGTAAATGATAATACTGATGATAACAGTGATGATAATGATAATAATGATTATGATAGTAATAGAATAATAATGATGATGATGTAATGATATTAATATAATGATGATAAGATAATAATAATAATAATAATAATAACAATAATAATAAGAAGAATAAAAAAATAATGATAATGATAACAACAGCAACAACAACACCAATAATGATAATAATAATAACTATTGTTATTAACATTGTTATCATCAACATTTTTATTATCATTATTGTTATCATTATCATTAGCATCATTATCACTGGTTTTGCTATGATAATTATTGTTATAATTACTTTTATCATCATCATCATCATCATTATTACTTCTATTATCATATTATTAGTATACTGATTTACTATCATTATTTTTCAAATCACAAAAAATAATAATATCATCTTATCATTATCAGTAGTGTATGGTAATAATATTATAATATAAAATATAACAATAATTGTAATGATAACAAAAATAATAATGAATATAATAATGATAATTGATAATTGATAATATAATGATAATATTAATAATGATAAGATGAAAGTGCTGCCTGCTGCTGAAAATATTAATAATGTAATAAATAATGAATAATGAAACCAAATATAACAATAATAATTTGATAATAATTAATAATATAAAATCAATGGCGTAATGGATATGTGATAAAAATAGAGTGATAATGATGATGGAAAATGATAATAATTAATGAATAATAAATAGAATAGGATAATTAATAATATAATAAGTATAATGTTTAATATATAAGAGAAATGATATATAGATAATAATATGATAATGTGGATAACTAATATGATAATGATGTAATTAATAATAAAAGATAAGTTAGAATAAGATAATAATCATATATGATTAATGATAATAACAATAAGAAGATAATTGATAATGTAGATAATGATAAAAGATGAATAATTGATAATCATTATCATCATTATTATCATACGATATCACTGATAATAATTGATAATATTATGATAAATAATATTGATACTGATGATGATATTATCATAAATGTTCTGATTATCACACTCACTATTAGCATTATTATCACTATCACCATTACTGCTATTGCTGTTGTTCTTATTACTATTTTCGTTATAAAAAAAAGTTCAATCATGAAAAAAAAAACAAACAAACAAGCCAATGAACCAATAACCAAATTATCATTGATTTACAAATCTCTGAAAATTCTCTTATTGTGGGGAAATCCCCCGGGAAACCCCCTGTGTTCATGAATGGAATGGTCGACTATATGTAAACAAATTAAGGAATACATTAACCAAAAAATAATAATAAAAAAAATTAATTAAAAAATATAAAAAAAAAAAGTTTGTAGTTAGGTATTTAAGCAGTCACAAGACACATCAGTCTGATGAAGATAGTTATACCCTAAAGTTGGTGATTATCAACAAACACTAACAATGAACAGCCATTTCATGTATAAGATAAAGATACGAACCTGTAAAAAAAAAAAAAAAAAAAAAAAAAAAAAAAATACTGATGTGACACATCTATGAAAAGTAACAAAACATTATTTACATTGTCTTATCTGCTAATCCTTAACTTTTCTTCTTTCACTTATTTTCTTCTTTCTTTTTTCTTTTCTCTATTTTTTGCTACTGTAAAGACATTTTAAAAATGTTCTTCTTTCACTTATTTTCTTCTTTCTTTTTTTCTTGTTTTTTTTAATAATAACATAAAAGACAAGAAAATTTGTCAACAGTGCATAGCGT
>NW_020872035.1:151822-161822 GCF_003789085.1 Penaeus vannamei
CAAAATCTTTACCCCTCAAAAAAACCATTTTACTGGAAATGGTTTTCATGTTAGGCTTACTAACTAAACACAAGGATAGTGGGAGTCTAATGTACATTTATTAACTTCTGACAACAATAATAAAGCAAACCACAGCAAGCATCGGTGTGAGTGCCAGGTTCTTAAAATTCTATAAATAATCAAAGGATTGCTCAAGGTTAGAAAACAAGACACAAGATTACTTTACACACAATTCATTGATGTTATTGACTGTAAAATCATGACATAAGAAATAATGACAGTAAACGATTATGCAAAGTAAATGAAACAAAATACCCAAAACCAAAAGAATGTCAAACTAGCTAATAAAGCAGTTACAAAATAATCTTTACAAACAATAATGGAAGATGGTGAAGTGACCAAAACGACAAAATAAAATAACACAAAAATGAATATACATTAATAATAATATAGAAAGGTACAAAAATTAACAAAAAGTCCAACTTATGGCATCCGCCATGTACCAAAGAAAAGGGTGGTAGACAGTACAGTTAACACAACAAGCAGAATTAACAGAAGATATCACTGATAATAAATAATAATAGTAATAATAAAATACATAATCCAACAAAAGAAAATTAAAGTACAAATCAAAAGTAGATTAGTCAACACTGAAAGGCATAACGTAAATAAAGAAAATGAGTACCCCTCTACTGTCAGATGATCGCAGTTTACATATGATTTACCGTAAACACTGCGATCCCTTTCCGCAGAAAAGACCGAGGCGATGGAGCACCAAATGCCACGAGAAACGCGAAAGGAAGAAGGCCGGATCGGCCAGCCCGAGACCAGGTGTTTTCGGGACGCCTCTCGAACCGGCCCTGTCACGAGGGTCCTCTTCAGTAAACAAAATATTACAGAACATTACATGAGCAATAATTCATGTTCTTAATAACAAAAAATAATAATACCAAATGATACCGTCAAAAAAGAAAATAAACGAAAACTGTCATACCTCAACAGCCAAGAGTTCGGTGTAATGAACCACGGCTGGCGAACCGCACTTGATCCGTTCAAAGGATTCGACCAAAACATCGAACCCTGAACCCGCTAATTCGCACAAGCAGCCGTGCGAGAATGTAACAAAAATGAAATAAAAAGAAGAAAAGATACTTTCCTTCACAATCAACTATAAAAATAGGTAAAAACTCACCCATGACTATCAACAGTTATAATAACAGATATAATTACAATCAACATGAAACACAATATCTCACCCATGACTAGTCCTAAGGCAGCAGATTTTATTTGTCCTCTGCCGGCTGTTAGTGCGACTGTTGTGCACTATGTCTTTTCTGTGACGGCTGCCACAAACTGTGGTACAGACTTGGCCTGAAAGAAAACATCTATGTCACTGTATTTACTGACTTCCTCGGGAAAAGATCAAGAAAAAGAAAGAAAGAAAGAAAAAAAAAAACAGATATATGAAAATACCCTAAATTCATAACAGCTGAACTATAGTAAAGAATGGTTTACTATACAAAATATGAGATTTTACATGAAATTGTGATATTAAAAATAAATAAAATACTATAATATTTGCAATCGATAGACTAAAAAAAATCAAATTTAATATTTGAGGCTCTGTCTTAGATTATCTTAACATAAAGCAAAATATGTTATGATATGAAATTGTATTTTAAAGCAAGAGGTTTGCCAGTTTTGTGCAAAGATGAATTCATATTAATTTGCTTTTAAATAATAAATAAATAAAATAATTTTCTATGCTCCTACACTCAGCTGCGAGCCTTGGATAGCAACAACTATTAGCCCCATATTCATCAAATCCTTTGGTTTGTCAGGTGTTGTTATCTATTCATGTACATCTTTATTTAAAAAGTAAATGTATAAATCATCTTTCTAGGTAATAAAATCACAGAGTTAGCCAGTATTTAGGTGTTTAAAAATAGAGTAAAGTCAAATACACTACAATTATTTCTTTAAAAAATGAAGCAAGCATTTTTCCTCTCGGCACAATGCATCAACAGCTGTACCTGGCCTAACGACTTGCAAAGCTCAATGAGGAGCCCCGCCCGAGGACTCTCCTTAAGGGACTCCTTGAGGTTCTTCAATTCCTGGACGTGGGGCGACTGTGGTGTCAAGGATGTCACAGCATGAACAGACTGCAAGTCCCTCATATGCAACAAAATAGGTAAGATGCACAGCAGGTCATCCACAACGGCACACATGCGGCACGATGATAAAGACAGGATAAAACTATTGGTAAAGAAAATATAATTGAAAAGGTTTTGCTGAACTATATCTGAATACTGGCAACTGGGGAAGCTCTGCTTTCTCATGATTGGAAAAGGAGAAAAATATGTAAGGATGGAGATTTTGTGGAAAATTGCAGTATTACTTGTCACAGACAGGGACATGTGAAGAAACTGCTCCTCGAAGGCCATTAACCCTTTATATTTGAGAAAAATGTATAAGGCCAACAAAGTTAAGAACTGTACATACACATATCCCTTCAGCATCTTAATGTTCACCGAATCTTGGCACAATGTGCTGAGAGGCTTCTGTGCTGTAGCGTGTGTACATCCATATTTATAACATACAGCTGCCTTAAAAATGTCATGCTCAGCTGATGGGTGGTGAAGACCCCCACTCCCTCGTCTCCATGGTCTGACACAGAATGCTTGGGGTAAGGGTGTCTGGAAAGGGCCATTATTTTTTATTGCTCTCCCTGTGTACCAGAGGTTGAAAGGATCAACCAGGTTATTGTTGCTCTAATTAAAATGTGTGCATATTTATGTAATGTACCATATAAAAAATATGAAAAAACAGCAAGCTCATATACATTTTCTCATCTACCATGAGTTAAAAAAAGAAATGGCTCACCTGCAGGACACACATCCTAAAAGTGTTACCAAAGATATTGTCCGTCTCCTTGTAGTAGCAGTAGTGGATCTCTGTCATGGACAAACATTTCAAAGGAGTTTTCCTCGTTGACCTCAGCCTGGCCTGATTTTTGGCACGCCTTCAACTGCTTCATCTTCTAACTGTGGCCAAAGAAGGCTAGTTCCTTCTTGTAGCACCATAGCACGGAGGCCTGTTCCATGCTGCTCCTGGACAGCATTGATGCAAGTAGACAACCTGGGTAAAATATTCCTTGTATGGTATTTGTTTGTTATGGAAAGTTACATTAACTGTCTGTAGTGTCAGGACTTAATAGGAGGGAAATATAAATTTTCTGGTTAGGAGTGTTCAATTTTCAGTTTATGAATTCTTTGATATTTCTCAAAAGTAATTAAACCAATCTTTCTAGATAATGTTTAATGTTTGAAACAAGATCAGAAGTTGTTAAAGGAAGTATGATAATGAATAGGAAAAAGAGGGAAGTAAATGAAGTACAGCAGGGATTAGTAAAATGGGAAAGGTTTAGGAGGTAGAACAATCGAGTGAATTGAAGTGTATCTGTGACTGGGAAAGGAATAGAGACATTGTTCAAAGAAAACAGAGGTGGCTGTTGGAGAAGTTGGAGGAGAAGAATTCATGGGATGAGAAAAAAGGGATTGGGAAAGGTGGTGAATTATCAGGAAGAATGTCTAGAGGGGAGGGGTCTGGAGAAGGTCACTGTTGTGATAGAGGGGATTCGTGTAAGTATTCAAGTGGAAGCGGTAGAGAGGGTGGGGTATGTTGGGAGGGTGTAGGAGGAAGGGGGGTGGCGGGTATTTGAGGAGGAGGATGGATATATGCACATTCTTTAAATGTAAAAGGAGTAGGAACAGAGGGATTGGGGGTGGGTAGGGGAGTGGAGTGTTCCCTTGGGTCATCTTTAGGAAGTTTTGGATGTCTTCAAAGGTTTCTGGAGGGGAGTTGGGTGAAGAGAACTGAGAAAAAAAGGTTCCCTTATGAGGAGAAGAGGAGATAGATATCTGAGGAGTAGAAGAGGAAGGTGTAAGAGAGGATGTAGTAGGAGAGGGTGGAGTGGAATGTTTAGGTTAGTGGTAGAGACTGGAGTATCTGGAGTTAGACGAGAAAACAAATTTGACTGGGGGATAGGGTGAGTAGATGTAGGATAGTTTCGAGTATAGGGAAGAGATACTGGGGGGGGGGCTAGTTTGCATCTGAGGATTGCTACCTTACATTTGAGTTTATAGGCAGGGCAACTCCTATAAAATACATTATGGGAGTCTCCACAGTTGGCACATGTACGTGACGGAGCAGTGTAATTTTAACGGTCATGACCAGGTTCGGCACATAGAGGGCAGTGGGCTGTGGAGTGACAACGTTCGGCTGGGTGGCCAAAACCCCAACATTTCTGATATTGACGAGGAAGGGGTTGATATGGTCGGGCATGGTAAGACAATCCACCAATATAAACTTCATGGGGCAGTCATGCCTATAGAAGCTAAACTTAGCAATATTGATATAGGACTTTTGCTGGCCTCTGGGAGGAACAGAGGTACACTGTACTGCCATTGCATCGTATTCACCAAGGCAAGAAAGCAGGTAATTTTCAGTCTGACCAGTCCTTGTTTAATGGGACAAGCATTTGGGGGAATAGAAACAGTTCCAGTACAAGTATTAAGAGAGGGGTGCGTTTCAGCAGGAATGGTGAACTTTCAGCCAGTGAGGCCATTTAGGGCAGATAGTGCATGAACTTGGGATTCAGATGTAACTGTGACAAGGCGTGAGCGACTATGAAAGGTAACCTTGCCTACTTGTTTCTTGAGGCACTGTTGGAAGAGAATAGGGGTCTGTGGGGGGGAGTCACAAAAAATCAATCCCACTTGGCTGGGCCAAAGAGAGTACCCAAAAGTTTTGCAGAGGTAGAGGCAGTAGAAGGACGAGGAAGATGGGGTGGTGTCTTGTGGTGTAGTTCTGTAGGGGGAGGACAATAAGAGAGGAGAGTAGTAGTAAAGAAAGAAGGGGTAGACACTGAAGAGGACTGTGCAGCAGGAGATGGAAAGGAGAATGTTGGGAGAGAGGAAGCGGTGCTCTCTGGAGGTTGAGTAATAACACGGGTGGGTGATTTGGAATGGATAGAGTTGTCAGTAAGCGTTGAGGAGGGGGTATTAGTATCAGAGGTTGGAGCTGTGGTCAAAGGAGGGGCAGGGATCTGAAAACCATCAAAATCAAATTCAGAGAGGCTATTTGATGAAGGGGCAAGCCTTAATGCCTCTATTAAGGCTAAAGAATCTTCATTATTAGCCATGGTGAGCTTGAGTAAAATGGGGAAAAGAAACAGTCTACCCCTCAGGGTCCCCATGTGGGGTAAGGGTTAGGTAATTAACCAAGGGTAGGGGCGACCCCCTACCTTGGGCCTCAGTCTTTGTCTCCTAAGCCCTCCCACGGCAACGAGCAAGTTATTGGGAGGGGCTTTCAAGATAATGCACAAGATGGAAATGAGCATTATTTGTAAAGAACAATAATATAATAAATACATAAATAATAAAAATAAGTAACACAAAAAATACATAAAATAACAGAAATACCGACCAGATCTCTACTATTGTCTCCAACCAACACAACAAGAGGTCTGTGTCCAAGTACCATTTTCTATGAGGGTATGAATTCTGTTGTCAATTCTGCCCTTGGCCATGATGATCTAGTTGCCTCTCAAGGGAGGATGATCGGTAAAATAAAGAACTGTATTATAGGGTTCAGACACATGTGATTATATATATATATATATTATATTATATATATATATATATATATATATATATATATATATATTAAGATAGATACTACAAACCTATAAAACAATTGAAAACCTTCAAATGTCATGCTAGACTGCATAATTGTTTGCATATATTTTTGAATCTTGAAACCTCTTTATAAATCAACTGTATATAATGGGTTGGATTCTCTCTTCACTGGTATAAGGAATAACATTCAGATTCATTCATATCAATTCTGTTGCCTAGACTACTTCTCACTGCCATTCACTGATTTACTTAGTTACATCAAGGATCTGCATTGCGTAGGGTAAAGCAAAAACAACAAAAATAGGGCAAAGGTAGTAGAGACAAAAATATAACAGCTAAACATATACAGCTAGGTTCTTCATAATCTGTCTTAAGAAACAGGTAGACATTGTGACTATAAAGGGGCAGCTACAACCTGGCATAACATACTGTCTATTCAAGCTGCCCATTAAACACTGCATCATACCTCTTTATATTAATGTTATAACTAGTGTCAAGAATAAAACAGCGAAGTCTTCATTAACCCAAATGATAATTTACATGCCATTCAAATGCAACAGAAACATGTATGGCACCAAAAAAAATTGGTTCAAAGACCACAAATGCAGACATACTAGCAAAAGCTGTAGAGGTAATAAAAAGGTAAGATTCTTATTATCCTATGATTTTAAATTATATTGACCTGTTTTATTCACGGATATTAAATTAGAAATTTACTTACATTCACTCTAATTCCATAAACATTATTTATGACACTCTAAGTTTTTCCATTTACAGCACAACAGTATCATACCATCAAGCATCCCTTAAATATAATATACTGAAATCAACACTACGTGAACACGTAGTAGGCAAAGTGAAGGGCATCCGGTGGGGACCCAAAGCACTCCTTACTGAAGAGAAGATACTTGTAAATTTCATTCACAGATCCGAGAGGAGAGCTATACCAGTGACAAAAGATTTTTTTTTTTTTTTTTTTTTTTTTTGACACTGTGGAAGTTATTTTTCCTGAAGAGGGGGAGACAGGAATCTGGCATCCAAGGCCATTAGGATATAACAAGCCTAATTATAGATCAAGTAAATGCTGTTGGTATTCGTTTTTGAGAAGAAATCCCAGTTTCTGTTCGAACCCCAGAAACCCTTTCACGATCAAGTAGGGCAGTCTCACAGCAGTCCATAGTGCAAAGGAGCCCTTTACAGAACAGGGCCTTGAATCTGTGCTCCAAGACCCCTCAAGGCATGAAAAGGCATTGTCTTAATATTAAAACGAGAAAGAGAGTGACTGAAATTTTGTTTGTACTTCACTACTATGAATTTTCATGACATAGATTATCTAGTGTAATAAATTGTAAACTAATTTATACAGGAACTTCAACCTTGATGAGACTGGCTTTAGTTTGTCCCCAAAATCAGAGAGAGTTCTGGCAATCAAGGGTCAGAAAGACATATATTTTGAAACATCAGGAAAGGAGAAGACAATTATAGCACTTCTGGGTATGTATAACTTTCGTGAAATATTTCTAATAAATGTTCTATGTAGGATAGGGTCCTACCCAGGAGTATAATCATGCCTCTTAAATCAAGAAAAGCTTTCACTTTGTTATATCTTATTCCTATTACATCCTATATTTTTCCAGCATGCTTTACTTTTTCCAAGAAAGCACATATCCCCAGAAATTATACAGAATGCACATGGATTCAAATGTATTTTAGCTAGAGATAATTGCGGGTTTGTCATGAGTTTTTTTATGAATATATGTACAACCATTTTGACAACTGGCTAACAGAGAATGAAATTATATGCCTTGCTGTTGTCTGGACAGATTGGCATGAGTCGAGAATGTGGTTTCATCTTGCTAAAAACCAAAAAGAACTAAAGATCATGCCGTATGGTATTCCTTCAAATACCACACATTTCCTCCAGCCTTTGGATGTAGGTGTATTTGGCCCCTTAAAGAAAGTCAAGAAGCACATGACTCATTCCTAAGTGTGAGTACATTCGTACCATGTGTAACACTATGTACTATAGAAATGCTATGAAACGAAACACAATCAGTGTTTTTTTATCTACTGGATTGCATCCATTTGATCCCTCAGCCCCACATTGCACAAAGATAAGGACTGCAGAGTCTCATGTCCCCAACATTACAATACTTGAGGAAATCGATCAAGGCAGTTCAGGCAAGCTTAGGCTAGTTTACATCAAATTGTCTTGCTAACATTTTCCTCAACACAATAGCAGTTGTAGCTTGTACTAATTGACTGCTAGACCAAACATTTTAACCTTTTGTAGGAAGATCATTGATAACCTGCTTTGTATGATGTAGAGGTCAGCGCAGATGGCTAATCAGTGATATAAATGAGTGGGTCTTACTTTTATTGAATTCTCAAATAACCAACTAATGTTTTTGTTTATTCAACAGATGGGAAAGTTGAACAGAGCACACAAAGTACTCATCATCTATCAGTCAGTGCAGGAATGAATGTCTCAACAGAAGACCATTTCCTATCAAACATTACTTCACTGATGATATGGATCTGATAAATAAATTTCAGATTCTGGATCTCATTTCTTAAAGAAAATCCTTGTAAATTAGTTGTCCAACACCTGTTGATGAAACCCCAGTCTCTTTCATCAGATGAAGAAGCTCCTGCCTCTCCAGCCGTACAAATAGGCTCCCCTGACTCTCTTACTCCTGTCTCTCCTGCCTCAAATGATGTTGCCCTACTCTCTCCAGATCCTTTTCTTGAAGACATATCTGTCTCCACTAACAAACATGAACGGCTACCAAGGAACTTCTATTCCAGTACAGCCTACAGCAGCACTTTGGGAAGAAATGTATAGAACTATGAAAGAACTGCAAGGTCGGGTAAAAAGCTTCAGGAAAACAAGATGCTAGCACATCTAAAGCTTCCCAATATGCTGACTCTCCTAAAATTCCTCACAGCTCCAAAATCATCTCTCCCAGTCCAAGTACATCAACATCAAAGAAAGTGTGATGTATTTAAGAATTTTAAATTTTGTTTTTCTCTACGAAAAGAACAAGGACTAAAAAGGAAAAAAAAATACACTGAAGGACCAAACATTTGCAATTTCCTCTGAACAAGGGATTCATCATCATCATTAGGAGCTAACGCCGACGGTGGCGCATAGCCGCGTCCACCTTTTGGGATCCCTCATGGCAAGCTGCCAGGCAGGGACTTGGCCCATTTCGAGCTCCTCCCGACTGGTTTGATCGATCTGCCCAAGCCACGAGGTCGTCCTAGGTCTTCCCACAGGCCTCCACCCAGGGTTGTCTCTTACAGAGACAACCTGATGAGCAGGATCAGCCTGTGGAAAGCGAGCCAGGTGGCCATATTGCCTGAGTTGGCGTTCCCGGATTGTGCAGGTAACAGGTCTTGTCTCACGGTGCAGCCATTGGTTAGACACATGGTCCCGCCAACAGTACCCCATGATCCGGCGCAAGGACCCATCTGAACAACCCGAAGATGGAATCGAGGACGATTGCCGAAACTGTTGCCTCGCTTTCCTCAATAAATCTAGTTTGTGCATTGTGTGTTTTTCTACTATAGTATCAACACGGTAGTGTGTTTTTCTATTCAACTTGGTTGTGTACTATTTAAGGCTTCTACTTTCTACTTTAACTGAATGAAACTGGAAAAAGTTATAAAGCAAACTATAGAAAAAAATACACACATTTTCTCAGCTGGACGGAAACTAGATGATTTTGGTATCGTTGGATTCCTCTCACTGTCCACATTGCAAATATATAGTTCTGATTGCGTGGAAACCTCCCGTTAGCGACAAACTTGGCCCCGATAGCAAGGGAGGGCATGGAAGGTTCCAGGGAAAATAACCATGGTTATTCACATGACTCCATTACAAGGGGTTGTGCCCTCTGCAACCCCCCCCCGGGGGGGGGGGGGGGGGGGGCTGCCGCTCACCATGTACTCCCGGCAAGTAGAGCGTTTCACAGTTCTCGTCGATCTCGGAGCGGCGAACGTATTACAGTTACCTCGTAACATTCCCACTGAATCAGCATACTAACCTTAACATAGCATTGTATACAGAGAAGACTGTAGTATATTCAGGATGAACAAGGTATACCATGAACAGAAGAGCGGCGGTGACCCGCCCTCGTCGGCTCGGCGGGTTTTGCGCCTCTCTCGATGCATCTACTTCGTGTGCGCTCTATCCTGCCGTAAAGACGTGGTGGATTCTTTGTTTCTTTGGCTAGGGTTGGGGGGCGGCAGCCCTCCCCAGGGGGGTCGCAGGGGTCACAGCCCTCTGCAATGGGAAA
>NW_020872035.1:166822-171822 GCF_003789085.1 Penaeus vannamei
TGGCTTTATTTGTCCTCTATGGAGTGTACTTTGAAAATTTCTTTTTTGCTTATCTTTTAAGATTATTTTTGACATATTTCATCTGCCAAAAATTAATGTAAAAAATAATTCTTCTTGTTAGATTCTTTTGAATCACTCTTATTTTGCTACCTCTAGTATTCGCGCGTTACATTACATGTTTTCATACAGTCAGGATTAACCGCCAGCTGCAGGAAGAGTGAAGTCACACGCCGCAGCCGAGGACCAATTGCTGCAATGTGTTGCACAGCTCGCAAAAAAGGTCTGCTGGGAAAATGCACCTTCGTTTCTGTGTTTTCAAAAGTTTAAGAAATCTCTGTATATAGATGTTATCACATTTTACACACAATTGGAAAAATGTTAATCACTGGAACAGGTTCACTCTCCCTCGGGCGAGGCTCCCCCGGTTACTCTGTTCATGCTGATAAGAAATTCCTCAACAAAAACATTCCAAAGTCAACAGAAACGCCTCCGCTATCGGATTGTTGACGTCTCCACAGGAAAAGAGGTCTGCAGGCTAGTACACATATTATGGTTTTATTATGTTCTTATATCGGCAATATGCTTCTAACACCTTGCAATGTATGTATAAACCTACTTTGGCATTTATTTGCCCGATTATGATGATTCAAACGCTTGAGTTACTTGGTGTAACTGAACTTAACTATTCCTGATACCTTGATTTTTTCACACTGGATATTATTTTCTTGATGTTCTTTATTCTATCTGCAAATTTATTCTTATAAAAGGTGGTTGTATGGTTGTGATTGCAAAATATATATTGCAAAAAGCCTAATAAGCAAATAAATCAACGAGGACATTCACAACGAATATCCATCAACTTCAAAGCACAAAAGAATACAGAGCACTCATGTTTCCACTCATTTCGTCCTATTGAGAAAATAATCACAAGATACTTCTAAATGCAAAACACATCAAAATCTCAAAGAAGATTTCAAAATAATTTATATACCGATTACTGGACATCATACTGACACACATGACTGTGTATGAATGTCCTGGGTAAATTTCTCAAAGAATTTAGCATCTTAAAATCCTATTTGGTTTTGGTAATGATAGATTTCTATGACTTAAGCCGTAAAGTGCATTCAGTGTGGTTTGAATTTATGAGAATACACACCTGCTCAAGACATCATGTCCTGTATACAGCAACAACAGTAAATAATAAATAAGCATTAGAAGAAAAAGACTCAACTCAACCCACATACAAAATCCTCCTCAAATCACTGAAATTCCTAATCAGCTCGGCAAGTCTCCATCTCCTGCTGAAAAGGCCTCCTCGTGGCATCGCAGAAAGTGTCATAATACGAATAAAAAAGTTTCAGAATGAAGAGAAAGCCTTTCTCTCCCGAGACGTCCATGTACTGGCGAAAGCTTTTCTTTTCTAAGGGTTTGGAGTGTGATTAGTGTGTACTTTCAAGGATTTTAGACAGTGGTTCCTCCTCATTGCCCGGCCGGAGCAATTCTTCTTCGTCTTTCTTCTTTTAAAGGGTTTTAGACTTGTGTTGTCTATATCCCCTGGGTCCTTTTTCTTTTCTATTCTTTCTTTTATATGATCTCCGTTAATCTGTTTTTTCTTAGGAATATTTTGGTATGTCTGAGGGTGTAGTACTTTTCTGTTGGGGAGAGATCTGCACCTGTGAATAGTAAGTCTATATTAGGGCTGTTTATTTAGACTTTTTCTTAGAGCTTCTTTTAGGTTTGTTCTGTTGGAATGAAATCGTGGACATTGAAGTATTATGTGTTTTATATTTTCTTCTTCGTTATGACACCATCTGCAGAGTAGGTCATTTGTTATTTTCATTCTGTGTAGATGCTGGTTTGATCTTGTGTGTTTGGTTTTTATTCTTGTTATGCATACACCTAGTTTTCGGTTTTTAGATTTTTTTGGGGTCCGCATGTATGGTTATGGTATTTGTTAGACTGTGTGTTTTTTTGCTGCCTTATCAACCATTTCATTACCTTTCATGTTTTTGTGTGAAGGTATCCACTGTAAGAATATTGTGTGTTTTTGGTTTACTAGTGTGTGTATGATTTTTTGTATTTCGAATATCATATGTTTAAAATGTTTTCGTCTCGGGTTGGATATTAGATGTAGAGCAGATTTTGAGTCAGAAAATATTACTGATTTTGATAATTTATTGTTTTGTATAAATTTTAACCCTTGTTTTATAGCAAAAAGTTCAGCTTCTATTATTTCAGTATCGTTCGGTAATTTCCATATTTTTGTTATATTTTGGTCTTGAATGTATATTGCTGCTGAAGTGGAGTTAATACTGTTTATTTTTTAGCCATCTTTAATTTTTTTTTTAATGATTTTTGTGTTTTCTAACATCGCATATTGTGATTTTATTATTTGCTCTGGGAGATTTTTTCCTTGATAGTCCAAAAAGTTTTTCTATTTTCAAAAATGTCGAACCATGGTGGAATGGGAGTTATATTTGGTACTGCTTTTGTTTTTATATTTATTTGTAATTCCTTACAAGTTTCTAAGACTCTGTGTACTAAGCTTCTTTTGTCTTTTATGGGGTTGTATTCTTTTATATTTGTTGTTATCAGTTATTTATTTGTGCATTTTTTTCTAGTATTTTTAACATCTGAGAGAATTCTTGTTCCTTTAATTCATTTTTGATAGGCATCTTATTAGTTAGGGTGTATGAAGTCGCAACTGGGGCGGTTAGTAAGCAACCTGTGGCTATTCTTAAAGCGATATTTTGGATAATTTCTAGTTTTTACATGTCTGTGTTATTTGTTGCTTCATAGATTGATATACCATATTCTATTTTTGGTTTGATATAGATGTCAAAAAATTTTATCACTGTTTCTCTATTGGCTCCCCATGTGATAGTTTTTTTATTATATTTATTCTGTTTGTGCATTTTATTTTTTAGTCATTGATGTGATTTCTCCATGTTAGTTTTGGGGCGTCAAATTCTAGTCCTAGTATTTTGTGTTTGTTTGTAAATTTAAGTTCTTCATTGCTTATCTTTATTGTTGGTATCTGTCTTATTATTATTTTTTTTGTGAAGCACATTATTTTACTTTTTGTTAGATCTATTTTTAGTTCCCAATTATTAGCCCATTCAGTGACTTGATTTAATCTTATATCTATGTTGTTTTTGGCTTCTTTTTTCTGTTAGAGTTAGGTCGGTAGTCATTCTATTGAATAACAGGGGACTCAAAGGGGAACCTTGTGGTAGTCCTCTCTTTATTTTTCCTTCGGACTTTTTGTTACCTATTGTTATTTAGTATGTTCTGTTATTTAAAAAGTTATTCATCCATTTAAGTGTTATTCCGAGTTTTGATGCTTTTCTATGATGGCTTCATGGTTTACTGTGTTGAAAGCTCTCTCTAAATCTAAGCATGCTATTAGAGCGTATTTGTTAATATGTAAATATATAATGTGCAGAGAACCTATTGTAGTAATTTGGTCTGAATCCTGTCAGGTCTTGACTTTATTTATTATTGCTTTCCAACCACCATATTACTCTATTATTTATTATACTTTCAAAAAAAAAAAAAAAAAAAATCCTAGGCTTGAAATCCTGCTTATAAATCTATAGGATTTTTTTTTATCTGTTATGGTTGATCCCTTGCCTGTTTTTGGGTCAATTCTCGTAATTTGACCTTTAGGGGTTAACAATATTAAGTTGTTTAAATATTTTAGATTGAATAGGTTTATTCCAGTGGTGTTTGTTATTTTTTATTTATCCATAAGGGATTGCGGGCATTAAAATCTATTATCAGTTTTGGATTGTCTATGTGATCAATATAATGTTCTATTTCTTATTGATTTATAATGTTACATGGGTTGTAAATTAAAAGCAAATTTTCTGTTATAGCTAATTTTTGTAGCTAGTATTTCTATTTTGCTATTTTGTAATTCGTTCAGGTTTTCTTTTGTATTCTGATATGTATGCAAATAGCGGGGCCTCCTCCTCTGTTCTGTTCTATCCTTTCTAAATATGTCATAATTCTTTAATCTGAAACTATCATTTTTCATTAAACATGTTTCGCAAATTGCGAATATCTTTGGATTTGCTCTATATACTAGATGATCTATCTGGCATTTCAGAAAATTATTTTATTAACTAAGCCATTCAAGGTTTTCTTTTAGTATTGGGGCAGCTTCTGTTAATATATCTGTAATTATTTCAATTGTTGATTTATCAGATTTTAAATATTCTGTTATATTTGATATTAATTTAAATATTTCTTTTGCAATTTCTATCCAAGAAGGTTTTTTCCCATCTTTGCTTCTCCTTTCTTTTCTTGTTGGTCTTCCGTAGTGGCGTTGGAAGGGGCCAAGGAACGGGGGTCGTTCTGCTCCTCGTCTTTGGAGGCATGTTCCTGTGCTTGTGTTTGTTCTTTTGTGTTTGACTGTTTTTTTGTTTTGGTTTCATGATGGGTTTGGAGTGTTTTCTGTTCTGTTTGTTTTTTTTTTTTTTTTTTTTTTTTTTTGCGGGTGTTTTATGTGCTCGTGTTATGTAGTTTGTTTGTGTTAGTATTTGGGCAAATGTTTGTGTTGTGTTTGGATTTGTTTGTTGTGTAGTGTTCTTGTCATCTGTAAGTTGGATATATTCTGTATCAGTGTTGTGTATCTCAGCTGTGGTAATTATTATGTTTTTTCTGTATTTTATTTGATTTTTTGTGTTTGGGGGTTTAATTGGTGGAAGAGTTTTGTTTACTTCTAAGTTATTTGGTGTTATATTTGTTTATGTCTTTAGCTTTTAAATGTGTAGGACATGTGCTACTATAAGATGGGTGATTACCTTCACAGAAAAAGCAATGAGGTGTTTATGCTGTCTTTAAATTCATGTCCTATTTGACTGCAATTGCTGTATCTTGTTTTTTTTTACATGAGATAATCCCATGGCCAAACATTAGCCATTTATAGCATTTTGATATGGGAAAGAATATTGATATATCTTATAGCTCATATGTCCTATGGCTATTTTATC
>NW_020872035.1:201575-209075 GCF_003789085.1 Penaeus vannamei
GCACCTTCCGGCGACACGTGCGTCGTCCGGCGCGAAGCGGAGATCAATTCGATGCGGGGAAACGTGCACAATGCGAAGTGCTTGATTGGGTGTATTACGCGTCCATTCGCAGTGGGATTAGGCAATCCGTTGGTATTCTTCGTCAGATAATGTCTATTCAGTCATACTAAATCCATCGACCTTTCTGAGGCCGACGATCCTAATACAGTATTATAAACCTACTCTAGTGTATACGACAAAACCAACGTTTGTCAGTAGTTATATGCTATTATATATATTTACTCATTACATTTGGCGGGAAGGAAGAAGATAAGAGCGTAAACTACACGAGCTCAGTCTCTTGTCAGATAAGAGATGAAATGGATGAAAGAAACACGTGACCGACCACGAACGTACATTTTTTCCCTTCTTTCGGTCCACAGTTTTATCGCTTTCATCTTTAATCAAGACAATTTCTTCAGGTTGTTCAAGTGCTCTAGTTTAATAGCTTAATTAGGAAAAAGAGTTTATAAATAGTTCCTTTTTTCATAAATTCCCTGATTTCAATATTGTGAACGAGAGACTTTTATACTATTAGGTCTTATGATGCAAACAGAAAGAGAATATGATGTGAAAGAGAATAAGACAATAGAAGAGAGAGAGAGAGAGAGAGAGAGAGAGAGAGAGAGAGAGGAGAAGAGAGAGAGAGAGAGTAGAGAGAGAGAGAGAGAGAGAGAGAGAGGAGAGAGAGAGAGAGAGAGAGAGAGAGAGAGAGAGAGAGAGAGAGAGAGGAGAGAGAGAGAGAAAGAGAAAGAAAGAGAAAGAGAAGAAAAGAGAGAGAGGAGGGAGGGAAAGAGAGGAAAGAAGAAGAAAAGAGAAGAGAGAAAGCAGAAAGAGGAAGAGAAAGAGGAGAACGAGGAGAGAGAGAGAGAGAGAGACGAGAGAAAGAGGAGAGGAGAGAGAGAGAGAGAGAGAGAGGAGAGAGAGAGAGAGAGAGAGAGAGAGAGAGAAGAGAGAGAGAGTGAGAGAGAGAGAGAGAAAGAGAGAGAAGAAAGAGAGGCTAGAGAGAGAGAGGAGAGAGAAAAGAATAGAGAGACAGAGAGAGAGAGAGAGAGAGAGGAAGAGAGAGAAAGGAGAGGAGAGAGAGAGAGGAGAGGCAGAGAGAGAGAGAGAGAGAGAGAAGAGAGAGTTAGAGAGAGAAGAGAGAGGGAGAGAGAGAGAGAGAGAGAGAGAGAGAGAGAGAGGAGAGAGAGAGAGAGAGAGAGAGAGAGGAGAAGAGAATGAGAGAGCGAGAGCAGAGAGAGGAGATGAGATGAGAGGAGAGACGAGAGAGAGAGAGAAGAGAGGAGAGAACAGAGAGAGAGAGATGAAGAGAGAGAGAGAGAGACGAGAGAGAGAGAAGAGAGAGAGGAAGGAGAGAAGAGAGAGAGATGAGAAGAGAGAGAGAGAGTGGAAGAGAAGAGAGTTACCCAGAGAAGAAAAAGGAGAAGAGAGAGAAGAGAGGGAGAAGAAAAAGAGGAGAAGAAGAGGAAGAGGAGGGAGGGAAAAAAGAGAAGAGATTAGCATGAAGAAGGAGAGGAGAGAGAGAGAAGGCGAAGAGAGAGAGAGAGAGGAGAGAGGAAGAGAAAAAGAGAGAAGAGGAGGGAAGAGATAGAAGAAGAAGAGAGGAGAGAGGGAGGGAGGGAAGGAGGGAGAGGAGAGAGAGGAGAGAGAGGGGGGAGCGAGAGGAACAGAGAGAAGGAAAAGAGGGGGATAGACGAGGAAGAGAGAGAAGAGAAGGGAGAGGAAGAGAGAGAGAAGGAGAGAGAGAGAGAAGAGAAAGAGGAGAGAAGAGAGAAAGAGGAGAGAGAGAGAGAGAGAGAGAGAGGAGGAGAGAGAGAGAGAGGGAGCGAAGCCGAGTGCCGAGAGAGAGCGAGACCGAAGAGAGAGAGGGAGAAGGGGAGGGAGGGGAGGGAGAGAAGAAATGAGAGAGGAAGAGAGAGAAGGGAGCGAGAAAGAGAGAAGGAGAGAGGCGAAGGAGAGGAGAGATAGAGAGGAGAGAGAGAGAAATATATATATATATATATATATATATTTATATATATATTATATATTGAATATATATATAGAGAAGAGAGAGAGAGAGAGAGAGAGGAGAGAGAGAGAGAGAGAAGCAGAGAGAGAGAAGGAGAGAAGATAGGAGAGAAGAGAGAACGAGAGAGGAATAGGAAAGAGAGAGAGGGGAGATAGGAGGGATGAAGAGAAGAGAGAAAGGGAGGGGAAAGTAGAGAGGAGAGGAGGAGAAAGAGAAGGAGAGGGGAGAAGAGAGAGGAGAGAAGAGAAAGAGAGTAGAAAGAGAGAAGAGGAGTAGAGGAGAAGGAGAAGAGAGGAGGAGGAGAGAGAGGAGATGAAGAGAGAGAGAGGAGAGGAGAGAGGAGGGGAGAAGAGATAGATAGGATAGATTAGATAGATAGAGAGAGAGAGAGAGAGAGACGAAGAAGAGAAGAGGAAGAGAGAGAGAGAGGAGAACGGAGAGAGAGAGAGAAGAGAGAGAGGAGGGATGATGTATGGTTAGAAAAGGAAAGAGAAAGAGAAGAATGAAGAGGTAGGTGAGAAAGAGAGGAAGAGAAGAGGAAGAGAAGGAGAAGAGAGAAGGAGGAGAAGAAGAAGGAGAAGAAGGAAAAGGAAGAAGGAGAAGGAAAGAGGGAGAAGAAGGAGAGAGAGGGAGAGGAGAAGATAAAGGGAGAAGAAGAGAGAGAGAGAAGAGAGGAAGAAAGAGAGGAGGAAGAAAGAGAGAGAGAGAAAAGAGAGAGAGAGAGAAAGAGAGAGAGAGAGAGAGAGAGAGGAGAGAGAGAGATGAAGAGACGGAAGAGAGAGAGAGAGAGAGAGATCGAGAGAGAGAAGAGAGAGAGAGGAGAGAGAGAGAGGACGAAGAGAGAGAAGGAGGAGAGAGAGAGAAGAAGAGAGAGAGAGAGAAGAGAGAGAGAGAGAGAGAGAGAGAGAAGAGAGAGAGAGAGAGAGAGAGAGAGAGAGAGAGAGAGAGAGAGAGAGAGAGAGAAGAGAAGAGAGAGAGAGGAGAGAGAGAGAGAGAGAAAGGAGAAGAGAGAGAGAGAGAGAGAGAGAGAGAGAGAAACATAATAAAATGTCAAATAAACACATTTGAGCAAAACAAAATGAAACGAATAAGACTGAGAAAAAAAACAAATAAAAAAGAAGAAATAAATAAAAAAGAAGAAAGTCGGTTTGCGAGCTAATGAAAGTCCGTTCTGTAGAATAAAAAAAAGTGGAAAAACAAAACAGTTCCCTGTTCGAAAAGATTTTATCTCGAA
Source organism: Penaeus vannamei (assembly GCF_003789085.1). NCBI lineage: Eukaryota > Metazoa > Arthropoda > Malacostraca > Decapoda > Penaeidae > Penaeus > Penaeus vannamei. The sequence continues at coordinate 204,863 of NW_020872035.1, forward strand.
GTCAATGACAGTCTGAAAGATCCGAACACAGATTTCTCTTGTTCCCGCCCCCCTCCCTGTGTTTCTCCTACTATTGTCATCGTTATTTCTGTTTCTGTTTCTTAGAGGCTGCTTCAAGCTGACCTTCATCAATTTTTTTTTTTCCTTCAGCATTTGATTTTGTGAATGTCATATTTGCAAGAGATTAAGCCTTGATTCAATCGTGTCTTTATTCCGAATGAAACCTTCAAGAAATCGGACACAGAGGAATTGCCCCTCCCCTCCCCCCCCCCAACCCCGCCCCTTCACCTGTACCTGCGGCCGCTTATCTCTTATCTTTTAATTAACTCCTTGAGGTGGTGGTGGACAGGGGGAGGGGAGAGGGGGAGGGGGAGAAGGAGGAACCTAGGGATTTCCATAGTCATCCTCCCCCCAAAAAAACTTTTTGTTTTCTGTTACCTTTCTCTTTTTTATCTACTTTAATTGTTTTATTTAATCTACCAGTTTATTCAGTTTTTGTTCATTCACTGATCGGTTAATCAGTTGATCTCTTACTATTGTATGGTTTTGATTCGTAATCTATAAATTATTTTGCGATGCTCTCCGGTGTGGTTTTAATTGGGGAAACACGTGGTCGGAAGATGCCTGGCGCCGGGGGGACCGGGGGGGGGGAAGCCGGGGGGGAGCCGGGGAGCCGGGGGAGCCGGGGAAGCCGGGGGGAGGGGAGCCGGGGGAGGGGGAGCCGGGGGAGCCGGGGGGAGCGGGGGGAGCCGGGGGGGAAGAGAGAGAAATAGGATAAGTGCATAAGAAGGAGGGAGGGGGGAAGTGATCGAGATAGACAGAAATTGACCGAAATTGATAGACAGACAGACAGATAGATAGATAGATAGACATATAGATAAAAAGAGAGAGAGAGAGAAAGAGTGAAAGAAAAAGAAAGCAAAAAAATAAAAAAGGAATAGAAATAAAAAAAGAACACAGGAATTGAAAAGAAACAAGAGCAAAAAAACAAACAGAACCCAGACGAAAGATCAAAAAGATAAAGAAATAACAACAATAAAAGATAACAACAACAACAACAAATAAAATAGATAGATAAACAACTATGAATAAAAAATGCATGCATAAATGAATCGATTAAAAATTCGGCCCGTTTTGAAACCCCCCCCCCCCGCCTGCCCACGCGACGCCGAGCGGAGAAAACAAGCTATACATCAAAGGAGATAAGAGATAAGCGGGAATATGCAAATCCCGCTGATCTATCACTGTAACCTGTTCGTCGGACATTCGGGAGAGAGAGAGAGATGATCTCTGACCTCGTACGCGACCGCGGCTGACCTGACTTGACCCCGGGCGAGGGACAGACGAGAGACTGATGATGGAATTATTAGGGGGAAAGTCAAGGTTAAAAAAAAATGACAGGTGGTGGGCGGAAGGAGGGAAGAGGAGGGGGGAAGAGGAGGAGGGGGGAGGAGGAGGGGGAGGCTATAATTAAAGGGTGTCCGGTGGGCAACGCTGCCTCGCGCCTCTGCCTTAAATTGAATTATTTTGACAGCGAGAAAAAGGTGGGCGCTCCTGGCCCTCTCGCCGCGCCGCTTCGCCCACGCGGACGTGTCGGGCTCGGGTTGTTTCGCTCTGATTCAGCGACTCCGGAAGGGACTTTCGAGATGACGCTGGAAAGTGATTGCGTCATGTCAGCCGCCGATGAACCTCCGGCGGTAAATGCTTGTATTATTGTTTCAGGGATTGTATAGTCTCACCTGGCGCAGAGCTTGACTTTTGTATGTGAAGTGCGAGCCTTTGTCTTAATAAACTTGTCAAAGTAAAAAATATTATCTTTCTGTCTCTCTTGCTCTCTATCTCTCTCTCTCTCATTCTCTCTCCCTATCTCTTTGTCTCTGTCTCTGTCTCTCTCTCTGTTCTTTCTCTTCTCTCTCTGTCTCTGTCTGTCTGTCTCTCTGTCTTTCTCTCTCTCTCTGTCTCTGTCTGTCTGTCTCTCTCTCTCTGTCTCTGTCTGTCTGTCTCTCTCTCTCTCCCTATCTCTCTGTCTGTCTGTGTCTGTCTGTCTGTCTCTCTCTGTCTGTTTATCTGTATGTCTGTCTGTCTGTCTCTCTCTCTCCGATTGTCTCTGTCTCTCATTCTGCGACAGTCGATAATATATATTTCTTTGTATATTCATCTGTTCTCTACCCATCTATCTATCCATTCATCCATACATCTATCCATGTATTAAATATGGGCGGTCTATCCGTCTATCCACTTACCCGTCAGCTGATCCGTCCATCCATCTATGTATCTATCCATGTAGCAATCCGTTCGACAATCTATCCGTTTGTCTATCCGTCACCCGATCCATCCCTGCATTTTTCCTTATATCTATCTATACATCTATCTATTCATGTGTCTTACTATCTATCGAATCTATGATATCTAACCATCCATCTCTTCTCTCCATTTATCTACCTACCAACCTATCTATTTATTAATCTAAGATAGATTTGATATCAATACAATTATCAAATCTATTTGTTCATATACCCTTTTATCTATCTATGCATCTCTTGATCTACCAGTCTCTCTCCCTATTATCTGTCTCTCTCTCTCCAAGCTACTTACATTCACTTGCTTTCATTTCCTCATCCACCTGTGGCTTTCCCCTCCTGGTCGCGGAACCAAGCAGGACGCGGACACCCGTTGCCATGGCGACGCGCCAAAGGGAAAGAAAAGGTAGTAAATAGTATAAAGAATGAACATATAATATATATATATATATATATATAATAATATATATATTATATATATATATATAATATTTACACACACACACACACCACACACAACACACACACACACACACACACACCACACACACAACACACACACACACACACACACACAACACATACACACACACAACACCACACACACACACATAACACACACACACACATACACACACACACACACACACACAACACACACACACACACACACAACACACACACAACACACACACACACACGCCACACACACACACACACACACACAACACACACACAACACATACACCACACACACACACACACACACACACACACACACACACACACACACACACACACACACACACACAACACACACACCACACACACACACACATATATACATACAAATATCTATCTATCTATCTGTCTATATATGTGTCACACACACACCAATACTATAAATATTATATATATATATATATATTTATATATATATATATATATATATATATATATATATATAATTTATTTATTTATTTATTTATAGTGAAAGAGAGAGAGAAGAGAGAGAGAGAGAGAGACCGAGCAGAGAGAAAAGAAGAGAAGAGAGAGAGGAGAGAGTCGAAGAGGACACGGGACGGAGAGAGAGAGAGACTGAGAGATAAACCGGGAAGAATGGGGCAGGGGGGGGGAGAGGAGGGAAGATGTCAGGGGGGGAGGAGGGTGATGAAAAAGGGATCGAAAGAGGTCGAGAGGCGTGGCGGATGATAGCGACTGAGAGAGGGCGGGAGCTTCGGGGGAGAGACTGAAGAGAAGGAGACGACGGGCGGAGAGAGACGAGTGTGAGAGGGAGGAGAGGGACGAGATCAGAGGGAGAGGGCAGGGAAAGAGAGAGGAGATGAAGAAGAAGAGAGAGAGAGAAGAGAGTAGAGGGTGAGAGAGATGCGAGGGAGACGAGAAGAGGACGAGAGGAGAAGAAGAGAAGAGGGAGGAGAGAGGGGACGAGAGAGGGGAGGGAGGGGTGAGAGAAAGAAGGAAATGAAAGGAGAGAGAGAGAGAGGAGAGAAGGAGAGAGAGAGAGAGAGAGATTGATAGATAGACAGATTAGAATGCGATTGAGGAGACAGAGACAAAGAGAGGCGAAAGAGAGAGGACACAAAGGCGGCGGACAGAGAGACAGAGACAGAGAGACAGAGAGACCAGAGAGGACAGAAGAGACAGAGAGACAGAGAAGACAGAGAGACAGAGAGACAGAGAGACCAGAGGGACAGACGAGACAGAAAGACAGAAGAGACAGAGGACAGAGAGGACAAGAGGACCAAGACAGAAGGCAAAGACAGAGAAAGAAAGAGAAAAGCAAAGACAGGGAAAGACGAAAACAGAACGTAAACACGCTATAAACAACAAACATTACAATGAGAACACGAGAGATGATCGCCTTCCCCCCCCCCCTCCCCCCATACCAAGCC
>NW_020872035.1:211387-241387 GCF_003789085.1 Penaeus vannamei
ACTCCCCCCCCCCATCCCTCGATTGCTCGCTCGTTTCCCTATACTCACTCATCACTCTTCGCACTACTAACACAGGTCACTCACTCACTCACTCACTCACTCACACACTCACTTCCTCACTCACTCACTAAGCACTTACGTACTCACTCATTCACTCACTCACTCAGCACTTACACTCTCAACTCACTTCCTCAACTCACTCACCAAGCACACGTATTCACTCATTCACGCACTCCCACACTGCTCACTAACTCACTCAAACTCCCACTCACTCAAACTCACAACCACCTCACTATCCATCTCACTCCATCACTCACCTCACTCCACTTCGACTCACTCACTCAAGCACTTACGTACTCACTCATCACGCACATCCACTCACGCACTACACTCTCACTCAGCCACTCACCTCTACCACTCACTTCACCACTCACCACTCTACTCCTACTACTTCTACTCACTCACTCACTCACTCACACACACACACACACACACACACACACACACACACACACACACACCACACACACACACACACACACACAACACACACACCACCACACACACACACACACTTCACACACTACACACCTTGATTTCACTTCATACCTCTCATCTATTCCCCTTTTCCAATTCGTCCATCTCTCTTAACGCAAAATTCTCTCTCACGGCAAAACATTAAAAGGACAGTCGATTGGGTGCCAAACATGACCAGTGGCCGAGGGGTGGGGAGGAGGAGGTAGTTTCCATATAGTCCTTTTGAGGTGGGCAACCTGTCCTCTCCTCTCTGACTGGCACTTCTGTTCTTGTAGTCTGTTGTCAGCCTTTCTGTTAGTATGGATTTTGATGTGTGTATGGTTATGTGTGTGTGTTGTGTGTGCTGTTGTGTGTGTGTGTTGTGTGTTGTGTGCGTTGCTGTGTGTATGTGTGTGGTGTTGTGTGTGTGTGTGTGTTGTTGTGTTTGTGTTTCCTCTTTCCCTCCCCTCTCCTCCCTCCCACACTCGCTCCCCTTCCTTTCCCTCCCTCTCTCCTTTCCTCCCTCCTCTCTCCTCCTCTCTCTCCTCTCCTCCCTCCCCCTCCCGTCCCTTTAATCCACCTTTGATTTAGCGCCTACATCCCCGCCCATCCCTCCCTTCCCCCCCGGGGCTTCTAACCTGCCAAGTCCTCAATAAGTAACTGGCTAAGTCGGATGAGACCTAATGGGAAGAGGAGGCACACCGAGCCCGCTGTCTGACCCTCATTCCTCTCCCCTCCTCCTCTCTCTCTTTTCTATCTTCTTCTTCTTCTCCTTCTTCTTCTTTCCTTCTCTTCTTCTTCTTTTTCCTTCTTTTTCCTTCTTTTTTCTTTCTTTTTTCTTTTTTTTCTTTTTTCTTTTCTTTTCTTCTTCTTCTCCTTCTTCTCTTCTTCTTCTTCTTCTTTTTCTTTTTCTTCTTCTTCTTCTTCTTTCCCTTCTTCCTCTTCTTCTTCTTCTTCTTCTCCTCTCCTTCTCATTAACTCCTTCTCCTTCTCCTCCTCCACCCCTCCTCCCCTCCTCCTCTCCCCCTCCTCCTCCTCCTCTCCTCCTCCCCATCCTCTCTCCTCTCCCCCTTCCCCCCTCTAATCCCCCTTCTCTCCTTCCTCCTTCTTCTTCTCCTTCCCTCTCCTCCCTCTTCTTCTCCTTCCCTCTCCTTCCCTTCGCGTTAGCCGTGAGGGGAAAGGAGGGCGAGGGGAAGAGTATAAGGGAAGAGGAGTGCAGGTGGCGTTGCGATGATCTGTATTTGGTTTTCAGATTTTGGGTGTTGTTGTTGTTGTTGTTGTTGTTGTTCGTTGTTGTTATCGTTGTTGTTGTTGGTATCGTTGTTGTTGTTGTTATCGTTGTTGTTGTTGTTTCGTTGTTATCGTTGTTGTTATCGATGTTATTGTTATTGTTATCGTTGTTATCGTTGTTGTTGTTGTTGTTGGTGTGGTGGTGGTGTGTTCTTGGTTTGTTGTTAGTGGATGAATTTTTTGTGTGTATACATATGTCTCACTAGTATCAGAGCTGAATTACGCCCATTGTGTGTATATGTATGTGTTTTATAACTATGGCAAACGAACTACCACACACAGATACCTCCCCCCCCCCGGATTTAGATTAACCTCTAATCGGCCGTTAGGACGCTAGTACACTCTCTCTAAAAAAAAGAAAAATCTTTCACGTTCTCACTTTACATGTTGATGACGTGTTATGGAGCTCGCCTGCTCGTCGGGGCGCGCGGGGCTCGTTCCGTTGAGTCTGGCACTCGAGTCTCGCTCGTTTGCGTTTGGGGAAGGTCGGGAAGTACGTCTGGGGTGGAGTGGGGGGGGGGAGGTGGGGAGGTGGGGGTGGAAGGAGGGAGGGGGACGGTATTCGGTGAGGGAGGGTGGGGTGGAAGGAGGGAGGGGGACGGTATTCGGTGAGGAGGGTGGGGAAGGAGGGAGGGGGCGTAGTCGGAGGAAGGATCCGGTGAGGGAGGACGGTATTACGGAGGGAGGGAAGGAGTAGTTCGGTGAGGAGGGTGGTGGAAGGAGGGAGGCGGGGTGGTTTTCGTGTGGAAGGATGGGGGCGGGTGGTTGTGTTTGTGAGGTGTTTGGGTGGGAGGGGAGGTGGTAGTTTGGTGTGTGGGGGGGGGGGGGAGGCAGTTTTGTGTTTTGTCTGTGTGTGTGTGTGTGTGTGTGTGTGTGTGTTGTATGGTGTTGTGGTGTGTGTGTGTGTCTGTCTGTCTGTCTGTCTGGTCTGTCTGTCTGTCTGTCTGTATGTCTTTTTGTCCATCTGTCTTGTCTGTGTCTGTGTCTGCGTCTCTATGTGTGCGCTTGTACTGCGTGTACGCGTGTTGATGATTGCATGACGGTGTGCATCTTGATAGCGAGAGTTACAAGCCCAGAACTGACCTGCCGTTGCAAATGAGGCACGGGGAGGAGGGAGGGGCCTAGACGGTAGATTAGAGGAGGGGGGAGGGGGGCCTAGACGGGTAGATTAGAGGGGGGGGGAGTGCCATGAAGGGTAATTACGATGACGGAGAGGGGAGGAGGGAGAGGGAGGGGGGGTGGGGTTGAGGCGGGGTAGGTGAGGGAGGGAGGGAGGGTCGACACATAAGACTAAATTGTAGGAAAACGGGCGGAGAGGAGGACGAGAAGAAACGGGGGAAGGAGGGGGGGGAGCGAGGGAGGGACGACGGGATAGAGGGGAGATGGGAAAGGGAGGGGGAAAGGAAAGGGGAGAAAGGAGGGGAGGGGAGGGCGAGAGGAAAGGAGGAGAAGGAAGGGAAGGAGAAGAGGGGAGGGAGAGGGAAGGGGAGGGAGGGGAGGGGTGAGAGGTAGTTGAGGGGTGGGAGGGGGAGAAGGTAGTTGAGGGGAGGGGGAGGGGAGGGCGTGGAGGGGGCCAGGCGCTGCGGACATCCTCCCCCGCCAAGGGCTGCAGATATTCACGGAGCGGCGATCGAAGTGGAGCGGAGACGATTACGTGATCGCCCCCCCTCCCTCCTCCTACCTACCCCCCCTCCCTGCTCCTCCAACTCCCCCCCTCCCTCTCCCTCCTACCCCCCCCCCCCCCACTTTCCTCCTCTTCGTCCTTTCTCTTTATCCTTTCTTCCGGGCCTTCTCTCCGCTCCCTTCATCCCTTTTCCCCTTTCCCCTTTCTCCTATTTTTTCGCCCCTTCTCTCCTTCCCCTTCTCCATTCCCTGCTTGGTGCACACCCCTCTCCCATTTTTTCTCAGTTCGTTTTTCTTCATCTTTCTTCACTTAATTTAACCCTTTCTGGTGTTGATGATGATGGCAATAACAAAATTTGTTGGTTAATGGCGATAATAAAAATGATGATAATGACAATTAAAAAAAAGATGATGACGATAACAAAGATGATAATGATGACAATAACAGAAATTATGATGATGACTAACAAAATTGATGATGGTGGCAATAACAGAAATTATGATGACAGAATTATGATAAAAATGATGAGGATGATAACAACAAATGGTGGTGGTGATGATGACAATTGAAATATTATGAATATGACAATAAAATAAATGATTGATGACAATAACAAAAATGGTGATTGCTGACAATGCTGATAATAACAGAAGTTGATAATGCTGACAATAACAAAAGTTGATGATGCCAATAACAAAAATGCTGATGCTGATGATCCCACCACCATTATTGTTATTAACACCGCTTCTAGCACAAGTGATAATAATAGGCTTAAACATGATAAAGTAATAAGAGTAATAATGATGATAGTCACAACTATGAGAATATTAAGGCTATTTTTCAGGATTTGCCATTTGAGGACAGACAGACAGAGAGAGGCAGACAGCCGGAAAACAGGCAGTTAGGCAGACAGGAAACAGACAGGCAGAGAAACAAATAGACAGACAGACAGGCAACAGACTGACAGACAGACAGACAGACACATAAAAAGAGCAGCAAGCGAAAATAGACAGATACAAAGACAGAAAGACACATGCAAACAGGCAGATGAGACAGGCAGGCAGACAGACAGATAAACAGGCAACAAAAAGACAGAGACATAAAAACAGAATAGACAGATACAAAGACAGACAGACAAATAGACAAGCAACAAAAAGACAGAGACATAAAAAGACAAACAGAATGAACAGATACAAAGACAGACAGACCGACAGAGTTTAAGGGAGTGAAAGGGAGCAATGAGGTGCCCGAGGAATCTGCGGTGCCACTCGCACGTGGATCGACCCCACCCCCCCCCTGCCCGTCTTCCTCCTCTGTCTTCCTTCCCCTTTCCTCCTTCTTCATCCTCCATTCTGCTTTTTCCTATTTTCCTCCTCCAGCTCCATCCTTTTCCTTCCTCCTCCCTTCCTTTTTCCCTTCTCCTCATTTTCCTCTTCCTCTTCCTCCTCCTCCCTCCTCCTCCTCCTCCCTCCTCCTCCTCCTTCCTTTCCTTCCTTCCCCCATCCATCTGCTTTTCTCCCCCTCTTTCCTTCTCCTATCTCCACCCTTCTTCCTCCTTCTCTTCCATCCTGCTTTCTCCCCCTTCTATCCTCCTTCTCCTCCTTCCTCCTCCTCCTCCTCCTCCTCCTCCTCCTCCTCCTCCTCCTCCTCCTCCTCAATTCGTTCGTCCTCCTTCCTATCTCCTCCCCCCCCCCCACCATCCCCCGGGGCAATGGGGATAGAAGTGGAGGGAGGGGGAGGGAGGGGGAGAGGTAGGGGGGGGGGGGCAAGGGTTTCGCTGCCCAGCCGATCAGTGTGATTGCGTCCGTCAGCAGTTCCCACGTCATTCATTAAAACTGCGGATGAAGATTGGGGATGAAGTGATGATTGTGGTGAGTGTGGTGAGGTGGGATGGTGTTTGGGGTGAGGGTGGGGGTGGTGTTTTTGGGGGTGAGGTGGTTGTTTTGTGTGAGGTGTGATGTTTATGAGGGTTGATGTTTAGCGATGGTTGTGGTGAGTGTGGTTGAGGGTGATGTTTTTGTGATGACTATGCTAAGTGTGGTAAGGGTGGTGATTGCGGTGGTGATTATTATGGTGAAGCTGATGATTTTTGTGATGACTGTGCTGCGTGGTATGGGTGGTGATTGCGGTGATGAGGATGAGGTTTTGTGATATATATGATGTGTGTGATGAGGGTAGTGATTCTGGTGATGATATTGGTATTTTTAATGAATTAAAACAAAAATATTGGGTGTGTGGCAGTCACGGTGGGAGAAGGAGGGAAGGATGCTGTGGAAGATGATGATGATGAGAATTGTAGTGATGGTGATGATAACGACAGTGGCGTGGTGGTGATGATGATGATGATGGTGCGTTGGTGGCAGATGTGATGAGGATAATTGTGGCAATCGCGACTGTAATAATTAAGACGAACGAGAAAGAGACAAAGAAAAAGAAAATAAAAACAGAAAAAGAAAGAAGAAGAAAAAAAAAATGAAACGACAAATTGCATATCAGGTTGCAAAGGAGGCGAGGAGGAGCCGAAAGGTCTCATGGTACGGAAAGGGGGGGCGGGGAGGGGGAGGGCATAGGGTGACGGAGCATGGGATGGGAAGAGGTGGGGGGGCATAGGGTAGACGGAGGGGGGAAGGGGTGGCATGGGATGGGAAGAGGGTGGGTGGGTGGGGGGGGGGGCTACACCTTTCCTCCCCTCTTGTCCCCTCTTTTCCCTTCCTCTCATCCGTAGTGAAAGAAGGGGAAATAAAAGATAAGATGTATATGAAGGAGGAGAGGAGGAGGTTTAAGTGGGGGGAAAGGAAAGAGGAGGAGGAGAGAGAGGAAAGGAGGGGGAGGAGGTGAAGGAAGAGAGGAGGAGAAGGGAGGAGGAGGAGAGGAGAGAAGGGAGGGAGGAGGAGGAGAAGGAGAGAGGGAGGAAAGAGATTGGAGGGAGGAGGAGGAGAAGAAGAAAGGAAGAGGCGAAGGGAGGGAGGAGGTGGAGGGGAAGCAAGAGAGGGAGAGGAGAAGGAAGAGAGAGGAAGCGAAGGGAGGGAGGGAGGAGGAGCAGGCGAAGGAGGAGGAGGAGGAGGAGGAAGGAAGGAGGAGGGAGAGGAGGAGGGAAGGAGGAAGGAGGAGGAGAGGATTCAGATGATTGAGATTGATAATCAATCACTTTTATTTAGGAATGGGATCAGAGGAAGGGTAAAAAATTGAGACGCGGGGGGAGCTGGGTGGCCGGGGGGGGGGCAGGGGGGGAGTGGATAGGGGTGGGGGTTGGCATGGGGGGGGATACCCTGTCATTTAGCGATTCGTAATTCATTCGCACAGCCACGTGATCGCGCAAACGCCGTTTTTCCCAGATCATAATAACCGAGAGTCCGAGAGAGAGTGTGGTGAGTGTGGTGTGGTGGTTGTGATGTGAGTGTGAGGTGGTGTGCTCAGTGTGGTGAGTGTGGTGTGGTGTTGGGTGTGAATGTGGTGTGCGTATGTGTGTATGGGGTTGTGGTGTGGGTGACTGTAGTATGGTGAGTGGTGTGGGTGACTGTAGTATGGTGAATGTGGTGTGGGGTTGTGTAGGTGATGTGGTGTGGTGGTTGTGGTATGTGAATGTGTGTGTTGGTGGTTGTGGTAAGTGATGTGGTGTGCTTATGTGGCATGTGATTGTGGTGTGTGACTGTGGTATGGTGAGTGGTGTGTTAAGTCTCGGTCCATCCCTTTGTGAGTATTGCGCTCTTGTCTTGCCCTCGTATCCCTGCGTTGAGAGTGGAACTATCCTACTTATCCTACGGTCTGCTTAGGATGCTATCCTTGCGCTCTCTTTGTCGTATGGTTTATTTTTAAAGAGGGGAATTATCCTAATTATCCTACGGTCGGTTAGGGTGTCATCCTTACACTCGCTTTGTCGTGTTTTATTTTTTTATTTTTTCATTTATTTTTTTTAAAGAGTGGAATTATCCTAATTATCCTTGCCATCCTTGCAGTCGCTCAATAAACTTGTCAATGTCTAAAAAATGTTGTATAGTATTTTTAAAGAATGGAATTATCCTACGGTCGGTTAGGGTGCCATCCTTGCACTCGCTTTGTCGTATGGTTTAACTTATTTTCGTCCCACTCAGCTGTCAAAAAAGAAAAAAAAAAAAAGAAGGATTTGGTGCGGTGGATGCCATGAGGGTAACCACCTCGTTATGCGCCGCTGTTGTCCCGTGCCTGTAGGATGACCTCGCTGGACCACCTTTTATTATCTGTCTTCCTTCCTCTTTCCTCTTTCTTACTCCATCCTCCATTCTGCTTTTTCCTTCTCTCCTCCTCCTTTCCTCCTCCACTCCTTCTCCTATTCATTTTCCTTCCTCCTCCCCCATTCTCTCCCTCTCCTCCATCTCCCCATTCTTCTCTCCCCCTTCCTCCTCCTCCTCCTCCTCCTTTTATGTAGTTTCGTTGTATTTTCTCCTCTATCGTAGGGGTGTTACGGTTGAATTCGCTTTCCGTTATGGTGTCACTGTACTTTGTTGTCGTGGACGGTCCGGTATTTGCCTAAAGTCCACTATGTTTTGGTTCTTCGGATTTTCTAACACTGCGTTTCACTTGTATGTTGGTAGTGTGTTATGTCAGCGTTGGAAGAATAATAAGAAGAACGATTTAATTATTGGAATAAAGTACTTTGACTTTGACTCTTCTCACTCTCTCTCTCTCTCTCCTCTCTCTCTCTCTTCTCTCTCTCCTTCTCTCTCTCTCTCTCTCTCACTCTCTCTCTCTCTCTCTCTCTCTCTCTCTCTCTCTCTCTCTCTCTCTCTCTCTTCTCTCTCTCTCTCTCTTCTCTCTCTCTCTTCTTCTTCTTCGCTATTTTAAGGCTCCGTTCTCTTTCTCCTTTCTATTTTTTCTGTCTCTCCCTTTCCCCTACTTACCTTCCTTCTCTTCTATCCTTCCTCTCCTTCATTTCCCTAACCTCTCGATCCTTCGCCAACCCCCCCTCTCCCTCACCCTCTCCCTCGCCCTCACTCATCACTCTCTCTCTCCTTTCCACCCTCCTGACCCCCTCCTCTTCTCTTCCCCCTTCTACTCTCTATCATCTTTCTTCTCTTTTGTTTTATTTTCTTCTTTATTTTATTTTCGTCTTTTATTTCTTTTCCTTTCTTTTCTTTCTTTTCTTTTCTTTTCTTTTGTTACTTCTTTTCTTTTTTTCCTTCTTTCCTTTCTTCCTTCTCTTCTCTTCTCTTCCTCTTTTCTTCTTGTCTTGTCTTGTCTTCTTCATCCTTCCTCTTGTCTTGTCCCTCTCCTCTCCTCTTCTCTTCTCTCCTCTCTCCTCTCTTCCTCTCCTTCCTCTGCCTTCCTCTCTTCCTCTCTCTCCTTTCTCCTTCTTTCTCTTCTCCCTCCTCTCTTCCTCTCTCTCTCTTCTCTTCTCTTCTCCCTTCTCTTCTTCTCTCTCTTCTCTCTTCTCCTCTTCTCTTCTCTTCTCTTCTCTTCTCTCCTCTCTTCCTCTCCTCTCTTCCTCTCTCTTCCTCTCCTCTTCTTCTCTTCTCCTTCCTTCCTCTTTCCTTTCTCTTCTCTTCTCCCGTTTTCCTTTCTTCTCTTCTCTTCTCCCTTCTCTTTCTTCCTTCTCTTCTCTTCTTCCCTTCCCTTCTCTTCTTCTTCTCTTCTCTCCTCTCCTCCTCTGGTATAAGGATGGTGGTCGTCGTGTTCTCGAGTCCAGAATCAATAGGGGTCTGGAGTCGTTCCAGGGACATTCCGGGAAATCAAAAGAGTTCTGGGATTGACTCATGCCATATGATGAGTGGTGGGGGTGGGGGTGTAGGGGTGGTAGGGTGGGTGGTGGGGGGTGGGGGCATGGGTGGTGGAGGTGGTGGGGTGGGGTGGTGGTGATGATGGTAAGGTAGTGTGATACTGATGGTAAAGGTGATGGTGATGATAATGATGATGATGAGATGGTGATGGTGGTGGTGATAGTAGTAATCATCCTACGTTGAGGCTAACGATGATCTACGGTAAAGAATATGTTAAAATTCTCAACTACGGAGTGAACGACGCGTCATGGTGTCACGTGGGGTGTCATTGTTGCAAGGGCCGCGAACTGGATGGCATGTGTTATGTAGGGTGCTCTTGGCCCTGGAATGAACGCTATGTTGATATGGCTTCTGTATGTTGTTGTGGCCAGAGCTACGAGGTGAAGGCTGTTTTGGAAAAGGGTGGTGTTGTGTACGCGAGATCGTGTTGTTGTTGTTGTTGTTGTTGTTGTTGTTATTGTCGAGGTTGTGCCATGTGGTTGGGTTTGTTATCTCCGGGTTGCGCAGTGGGTGTGCGGGCGTACCTGTGTGGGCGTTTTCGTCCCGTTGTGCTTGGGGGTGTTCTTTGTCGTCCCGTGTTTGTTCTTTGTCATTCCGTGTTTGTTCTTTGTCATCCCGTGTTTGTTCTTTGTTTTGTTGTCATCCCGTGTTTGTTTTTTGTCATCCCGTGTTTGTTCTTATTCAGTGTTTGTTCTTTGTCATCGCCTGTGTTCTGTTTCTTTGTCATCCCCGTGTTTTGTTGTTTTGTCATCCCGTGTTTGTTCTTATCATGTTTGTTCCCGTGTTTGTTCTTTGTCATCCCGTGTTTGTTCTTTGTCGCCCTGTGTTTGTTCTTTGTCATCCCGTGTTTGTTGTTTGTCTTCCGTTGTTTGTTCTTTGGGTCATATGTTTGTTCTTTGTGCATCCCGTTTGTTCTTTGTCATATAGTTTGTTCTTTGTCATCCCGTGTTTGTTCTTTGTCATCCCGTGTTTGTTGTTTGTCATTTGTTTCTTTGTTCTTTGTCATCCGCCCCGTGTTTGTTCTTTGTCACCCCGTGTTTGTTCTTTGTCACCCCCGTGTTTGTTTTTGCCGCGGGTTGCATCCCCGTGTTGCAGATTGCAAGCGGCGCCCGTTTCGAGATTGAGGCGTAAGTGACGGCAATTACCGAGAGTGGAGAGTGGGAGTAATTAAACGAAATTGACGGCTTGTCACGGGTCGCTCCTGTGTCATTAGCTCCGTCTCTCTTATTAAACCCCGTGCTTGACTGGCGCTCCGGGGTTTATGGCAAAACTGAGAGAAAATTTTTTTTTTTTTTTTTTTTTTTTTTTTTTCAAACTCGTTCATTAAGAAAATTTTCACTTTTTTTTTTCTTTTTTCAAACTCGTTCATTAAGAAAATTTTCACTTATTTTTTTATTATTATTATTTTTTATTCAAACTCGTTCATTAAGAAAATTTTCACATTTTTGTAGACAGTAAACCTGTTTGGAAATATTGGAAGGGATGGTGTTGTTGTTGTTGTTGTTGTTGTGATGTTGATGTTGTTGCATTCGATGCTGGTGTTCAGGCGACTTCTACTATTTTGCAGTTATTGCAATGTTGAACGTAGTAGCAGTTGTTAATATTGTTTTTTTATTATTGTTGTATTTGTTTGGGTTTGTTTACTGTTGTTGCAATGCAATAGCCTAAGTGCTAGAACATTCCTACTGGTACGAATTACGAACCTCGTTACAGGTGAACATAGGACGGGGGAAAGAGCTGTTTTGCACACAGATCTTTGCTGAAATGGAAAGAACCCCCAACCCCTCTCCCAATCCCACTCCCACTCCCACTCCTCCCTTCTTCCTCCTTCTCCAACTCCCACTCTCTTCTCTCTCTCTCTCTCTCTCTCGCTCTCTCTCTCCTCCTCTCTCCGTCTCTCTGCTCTCTCTCTCTCTCTCTCTCCTCTCCGGCGGCCCTCCTCCTCTCCTGACAACTCTCGTCTTCCTCCTCTCCTCTCTCTCCTCTCCACCTCTTTCTTTCTTTTCTTTTCTCCAACTCCGTTCCACTCCTCCCCACTCTCCTCCTGCCTCTCCTCTCTCTCCACCCTCTCTCTCGCTCTCTCCCCTCCTCTCCTCCCATTTCCGACTCTTCTCTCCCTTCTCTCGCATTCTAAAATCACACACCCCAACTCCCTTCCCCAGCCTCTGCTCACTTCTCTNTATTCAAACTCGTTCATTAAGAAAATTTTCACTTTTTTTTATTCAAAAACTCGTTCATTAAGAAAAATTTCCTTTTTTTTTTTTTTTTTTTTTTTTTTAATTCAAACTCGTTTCATTAAGAAAATTTCACTTTTTTTGTAGACAGTAAACCTGTTTGGAAATCATTGGAAGGGGATGTGTTGTTGTTGTTGTTGTTGTTGTTGTTGATGTTGTGTTGTTTTGCATTCGATTGCTGGTGTTCAGGCGACTTCTATTATTTTGCGGTTGTTGCATGTTGAACGTAGTAGCCAGTTGTTAATATTGTTTTGTAATTGTTGTAATTTGTTGGGTTTGTTTACTGTTGTTTGCCAGCTGCAATAGGCCTAAGTGTTAGAACATTTCCTACTTCGTACGAATCGAACCTCGTTACAGGTGACATAGGGGACGGGGAAAGAAGCTGTTTGCACACAGATTCTTTTGCCTAAATAAGGATAAGAACCCCTAACCCCTCTCCCAATTCCCACTCCCCCACTCCCTCTCCTTCTCCAACTCCACTCTCTCTCTCTCTCTCTCTCTTCTCCTCTGTCTGGTCTGTCTGTCTCTCTCCCTCTCTCTTCTCTCTCTCTCTCTCTCTCTCTCTCTCTCTCTCTCTTCTCTCTCTTCTCTCTCTTTCTTTCTTTCTTTCTTTCTTTCTCCAACTCCCACTCTCCTTCCCTCTCTCTTCTCCCATTCCCACTCTCTCTCCCTCTCATTCATCCAACTCCCACTCTCCCACCCCCCCTCTCTCTTCTCACTCCCTTCCCTCCCCCTTCTCCAACTCCCACTCACACTCTCCCTTTCTCTCTCTTCTCCTTCTCCAACTCCCACTTTCCACTCTCCCCCCCTCTCTCCCCCACTCTCCCTCTCCCTCTCCTTCTCTCTCCCACTCCACTCCCTCTTCCCCCCCCTCTGTCTCCCACTCCCACTCCCACTCTCCCTCTCCCTCCCCCTCTCTCCCACTCCCATTCCCATTCTCCCCTCTCTCTCTTCCACTCTACCTCTCCCACTCCCTCTCTTTTCAGTAGTTCCCCTCTCTCTCTGTTATCTTCAGGTTGGACGTATCGAGGGCGAGAGAGGGGAGCACGTGAGTGAGGCAGAGAGGGGAAAAACATATTTATTGATTTATTTGTTTGTTTACTTATTTTTTTCTGGGGCTGAGTTTTGTTTCCCCTTAGAAGAGATTTTTTTTTCTTTGCTTTTCGTTTTTTTTTCTTTTTTTTCCATCCTTTCCTCCCTTCATTCCGTCTTTTTTCTCTCTTCCCCTCTCTTCTTTTCTTTCCTTCTGCTTTTCTTTCTTTCTCTCCCATTCCCGCTACTTTTCCCTCCTCTCTCTCAGTTTCTATTCTTCTTCTCTATTTCCTTCTCCCATCACCCCTCCCCCTTTGCCTCCCTAGCACTTTCTTTACCTCACTTGCCTCCTTATCTCCCTCTTTTTTCTCCTCTCTCCCCCCTCTCCCTCACTCCTTCCCTCCTCCCTCTCTCCTTTTTCTACTCGTCCTTGCCTACCTCACTTGTTCCTTGCTTCCTCTTTTTCTCCCTCATTCCCATCCCCCTTCCTCTCCCCTCCTCCTCCTCTCCCCTCCTTTCCTACTCACTTGCTCCGTATCCTTTTTTTTTTCCTCCTTCCATCCTCCCTCTCTCCTTCCCATTCCCACTCGACCTTTCCTCCCTCTTCCCCCTCTCCATTCTCCTTCCCATCTCCCCTTCTTCCTCTCCTCCTTCCTCCCCTTTCTCCCCTCCCCCTTCCCCTCTCACTCCTACCCCCCCCCCACCCCGCCCACACAGAGATACGTGTGCATACAAAAGACTTACACACACGTACACAAGACGTATCTGTGTACTCGCCTCCGCCCACACTGCGCCTTTATCCGAATAATTCATTCTGGAATTCCAATATCCGAACTCCTATCCGGCTGCTGCTCCCGCTTCTTCTTCTTCTCTCCTTCTTCTCCTTCTTCTTCGTGGTTTTCTTCGCCGCCGCCGCCTTTCTCCTCTCGCCTCCTCCTTTCTCTTTCTCTTCCTCGTCTTCCTTCTCCCTCCTCCTCCTCCTCCTCCCCACCTTCCCTCTCCCTATCCCCCTCTCTATCCGTCTCCTCGTCCTCCTTCCTCCTCTATTCCTCCTTCTCATATACCCCTCCTTCTCCTATACCACCACCTCCTCCTCCTTCTCACCTCCTCCTTCTCTATACCTTCCTCCTCCTCCTTCTCCTATACCTCCTCCTCCTCCTCCTTCTCATATACCTCCTCCTTCTCCTATACCTCCTCCTCCTCCTTCCTCCTCCTTATCCTATACTCCTCCTCCTTCCTCATATACCTCCTTCCTTCTATACCTCCTCCTCTCCTATACCTCCTCCTCCTCCTATACCTCCTCCTCTCCCTATACCTCCTCCTATACCTCCTCCTCCTCCTCCTCCTCCTCATATACCTCTCCTCCTCCTCCATCCAGCGGCCGTTTACAATTCCCGAAAAAAATAGATTATATCGACCTCGGGAGTTGCTCGTGGAACATGGGATTCGACCGAGGAACTGGGCTTGAGGAGGAGGATTTGTTGTTGTTGTTATTGCTTCTTCATTATTATTGGCATTATGGTCATAGGCTGTTGTCGATATTGCTTGTAATTGCTGTTGTTGTTTTTGTTGTGATTTTTGTTCATCATCATCATTAATGACCCATCATCATCATCATCATTATCATCATTATCACCATCATCATCATTATCATTATCACCATCATCAACATCATCATTATCATTATCACGACCACCACCATCATTATTATAACCATCATCATCATCATCAGTATTATTTTTTATAATGACTGTAGTAATAATAATAGCTTATAATTATTGTTATTATTATTAATAATATTACTATTATTAATTAGTTTTAGTAGTGGTTTGAGTACTTAGTATTTAAGTAATTTTATCCAGATATTCGCGTTTTGAATGAGAAATGGCGAACTGAACTGAACTGAACATTTTGACGCAGAACCGGATAAAACCTGTTCCCCGTGCATTATGAATTGGTCCTTTCTGTGCGTCCATCTGCATCTCTCTTTCTCTCTTTCTGTGTAAGTCTGTTTGTCTTTCTCTCTTGTCTGTCTGTCTGTCTGTTTTTTCTCTCTGTCTGTCTGGTTGTCTTTCTCTCTTTCTCTGTCTTCTCTCTTTCTCTCTCTCTCTCTTTCTCTCTCTCTCTCTCTTTCTCGGTCTCTCTCTCTCTCTTTCTCTCTCTCTCTTTCTCGTCGTTCTCTCTCTCTTTCTGCTCTCTCTTTTCTCGGTCTCTCTCTCTCTTCTTTCTCTCTCTTTCTCGGTCTCTATCTCTTTCTCTCTCTCTCTCTTCTCTCTCTCTCTCTCTCTCTCTCTCTCTCTCTCTCTCTCTCTCTCTCTCTCTCTCTCTCTCTCTCTCTCTCTCTCTCTCTCTCTCTCTCTCTCTCTCTCTCTCCTCTCTCTCTCTTCTCTCTCTCTCTCCTCTCTCTCTCTCCTCTCTCTCTCTCCTCTCTCTCTCTCTCTCTCTCTCTCTCTCTCTCTCCTCCTCTCTCTCTCTCCTCTCTCTCTTCTCTCTCTCTCTCTCTCTCTCTCTCTCTCTCTCTCTCTCTCTCTCTCTCTCTCTCTCTCTCTCTCTCTCTCTCTTCTCTCTCTCTCTCTCTCTCTCTCTCTCTCTCTCATATGTGCGTGTTATGTGCACGTATGCATGATGTGTGTAGTTGAGAGTGTGTGCGTGTGTGCGCACGGGTGTATGCGTGAATTCAAGCCTGCAGGTGCTTGCTAATTAACATGCGTCAGTCTCGGCAAACTTTTCCGAAAGACAGGTCGGGTCACGTGATTACAGGTCAGTGACCTCTTCTTTATTGACAAAGACTAATATGCATGCTATGTCCTTCCCTTCCCCCCCCCCTCTCCCTCCTCCCTCCTCCTTCCTTCCTCCCTACCACCCACTCCCCCTCTCTCCCCCTTCCGCTCACCTCCCCATCTCCCTCTCTTCCTCCCTCCCTCCCTCTCACCTTCCCATCCTCCCTCCTTCCCCCCCTCTCCTCTCCCTTCCCTCCCTCTCCCCCTCCCCCTCCCTTCCCTCCCTCTCCCCTCCCTCCTTCCCCCTCCCTCCCTTCCCTCCCTCCCTCCTCCCCCCTCTCCAGCCCTTTCTACCCCCCCCCTCTCCCGACCTCCCTCTCCCCCTTATACAGTACCACGTCCCCGAGGATATAATAAAAGTGATTTATGTCGCGGCGTTAAATCAATCTGCCCCATGGCCATCGATACGCCCTCGCGACGGTCCAGGGCGAGTACTGGAAGTCGGCGGCGGCGGCGGCGGTGCCACATCGGCGGTGCCAAGGAGTGCCATGCGCATTCACGGGCCCCCGCCTGTGGCACTGTGCGTGTGAGAACGAAGGGCGATGTCGTCTGTTTCTTCTCCATTTTTTTTCCTTTTCTTACTTTCTCTCTCTTTCTTACTTTCCCTCCATCTCTCTTTCTCGTTCGTTTATTTTATGATTTTCTTTATTTTCATTCCATGTATTTTTTTTATTAACTATTATTTATTTGCAGATCATTAATATTTTTGTACCTTGATTTATTGTTTATTTTATTTACATTTTTTTGTCATTTTGTTGTTTCATACTTTTCAATAGATTTTATTTTGATTAATTTCTTATTTGATTTATATTTTCCCCCTCTGTGATTATAATTTCATTCATTTTCCATTCATTTTCAAAGCCTTTCAGATGTCACACCCCATTCATGGATTTAATTTTATCGATAAGATGATTTCATTATGCACTCATTTTAATTTCCGTCGTTTTCTTCATATTTTCTTAACTCCGTCCCCAAGGCATTATAAGATAGACATGAAATCAGTCAGTGTAGGAGTCATGTCAAACGACACGACACTTGAAATGTATATATGAAATGTGTTTTCTTTCTTGAATGGGTTTTAGTTCTCTTTTATTTTTTTTTTGGCGTATGGAGGGAAAAGAGGGGGCGTGGAATAAAGAAGTAGATGCAACAGATGCAATAACAACAATGAGAATAACAACAACAATAACAGTATAGTAGCAACATAACAACATAATCAACAAAACAACAACAACAACAATAACAACAACAAGTCAACTAACAGCAGCAAACCAAACAACAACAATAACAACAGCAACAACAACAACAAATAACACAACAGCACAATACATCAACAACACAGCAGCAACAACAGCAGCAGTAACAAGAACGACAACAACAATAATTATAACAAGAACAAGAACAATAGCGATGAAAGCATTAGCAGCAGCAACCATGGCCAGTCCAGTGTCTCGTCTAGACAAAGGGAAGGGGGAAGGAGATGAAAAGGGGAGAGAGGAAAGAGAGAGAAGGAGAGGGAAGGAGAGGGAAGGGTGAGTGGGGTCGGGGAGGGAAAGGGAGACGAGAAAAAGGGAGATTGTAAAGAGGGGAGAGGAAGCCAGGGGATGGATGGGAGGGAAGAGGAGGCAGGAACGAAAGGGTGAAATGGTAAAACAGTAGATAGGAAAGAGAGCGAAGGGAAAATTGAACAAAGACACGGAGAAAAGAGGCAGAGACGAAAGAGGGACAGAGACAAAGGCTTAAGCGAAGACACAGTCGAAAAGGGGGGAAAGAGACAATGGGATAAACGGAGGCAGACGGAAGAGGCAGAAAGACAAAGGCGTAGGAGGAGACACAGACGAAAGAGGGACAGAGGAGTCAAGGGCATAGACGGAGACACAGAAGAAGGAGGGGAAGAGAAGAGAGGATAAACAGAGACAGACAGGAGAAGGAGGACAAAGACAAAGACAGAAACGGAGACACAGACGCAGAGAGGAAAGCCAAGGGGCAAGGGACAGCGGCGTTGCGTGGGCCCCGCTGCCGCGCCGGCGACGACCCGCCTTGCCCTCGAGAGCCGCTGGGCAGGTGAGGGGACGCGAGGGAAGGGGGTGCCGGGCGGGGGGGGGGACTCACCTGTCCTCCCACGCTGGACATTCTCTCCCCCCCCTCAAACACCCACACTCACCCCACGCAAGCGCCGACGCAAATCTGGGGTGGAGATGAGGGAGGGATGGAGGGAAAGAGGGGAGGGGTATATGGAGGAAGGAGGGGGGAAGGAGTTTTGGAGGAAGGAGAGAGGGAGAGAGATGGATTGATAATAGACGCAGAAAAATTGGAGGAAGAGAACGGTGTGAAGTGTTTCTCTCCCTCTTAATCTTCTCTTCCTCCTCTTCCTTTATTTCCTCCTCCCCGCCTCCCCCCTCCCTCTCTCCTTCATTTCTTCAACTTTTCCCCTCTCTCAATCTCTTTCATACATTCCTTTTTTTCGTATCTTTATTCTCCCCCTTTCCCTCCTCCTTCTCAGCTATCTTCCTTCTTTTCCCCATCCCCCTTCATCTCCGTCCCTCCTCCTTCTCGCCTACCTTCCTCCTCACTTCCTTCCCCTCCGTCCCTCCTTCATCATCCCTCCTTCCTTCCTTCATCCTCACCTTCCTTTCTCCTTCATCCTCACCTTCCTTCCTCTCACCTCCCCTCCTCCCTTTCTTCCCTCCGTCCTTCCTTCCTCCTCATCTTCCTTCCTTCGCCATCCCCATCCTTCTTCTCCTCTTCCTCCTCCTCTTCCTTCCTTCTCCCACGAATTGACGAAGTTATCCTTCCCGCACGCCACCGACCTGCAGTGTGTGTGTGTGTGTGTGTGTGTGCGCGGGTTGTCAGCTGCGTCTGATTGTATATCAAGCTTGCGTGTTCTCATTTGTGGGACCTTGATGTGTTAACTGACTCTTTTTTCTCTCTCTTCTCTATTCGCTCTTTTTGGGGATTTTTTCGTTTCTCGTATTCGTATTTCTCTCTCTCTCTTTCTCTCTTTCTTTGTTTTTTTCTTTTTTTTTTTCTTTTCTTTGTCGTTGTATTCGTTTTTTTTTTTTTTCTCTTTTTTTTTTTGATTATTTTTTTTGTTCTTGTGTTCTGGTTTGTCTTTATGTGTGTTTTTTTTTTCGCTTTTTCGTGTTTTTTTTTTTTTTTTTTTCTTTTTTTTTTTTCGTTTTGTGCTGATTTGTTTAATTAGTCGGTGCATGTTGATTATATCTTGCTGTCTCTTTTTTTGGTCTTTATTGTCTTGCTGTTATTCGCTTTTGCTGTTGTTCTTTTTTCTTTCTGTCTTTCTCTTTTTATTCTCTCCTTTCTCGCTCTCCTCTCTTTCTCTTAATCTCTCTTATCTCATCTCTCTCTCTCTTCTCCCTCTCTCTCGTCTCTCCTCTAATGCTCTCTTCTTTCTTTTCTCTCTTTCTCTCTTCTCTCCCTCTCTCCTCTTCTCTCTCTCTCTTCTCCCTCTCTCTCTCTCTCTCCTCTCTTCTCTACTCTCTCTCTCTCCTCCTCTCTCTCTCTCTCTTCTCTCTCTCCTCTCTCTCTCTCTCTCTCTCTCTCTCTCTCTCCCTCCCTCCCTCTCACTCTCTTCTCCTCCCTCCCTCCTCTCCCTCCTTCCCCTCTCCCTCCCTCTCTATTCCTCTCCCCTCCCTCCCTCCTCCCCTCTCCTCTCTCCCTCCCTCTCCTCCCTCTATTCCTCTCTCCTCTAAGTCGCATTTGGAGGTGCAAAGCAACTGCGCATGCGAGGAAGAGCCTATTTTTTTCCCGAGAATAAAGGCCATGGAAGAAAGCAGAAATATATCTCAGCATATCCGATCTCAGTACTTAAGAGACAAAGGCATTATTCGACACTTTTGTGGGTAAAGTTGTGTCATTGGCACTTTTTTTTGTCACTTGTCATAGGCACTTTGTGGGTAAAGTGGTGGCATAGGCACTTTTTTATGTCACTCATTCTCTTTCTTTTTTTTTTTTGTCAGTCACTCATTTCGTTGATTCATGTCTCGGTCAATTAATTAATCAAGTGCGTACTCTTTCCATTCATTCTTATTACCTGGGTTAAGGTTGTGTTTTGGTTGTGTTTGTTGTTTGTTTGTTATTTGGTTGGTTAGTTTGGTTTGCATGGATAAATGAAGAAGTTATTAAAGATTTTTATTGACATTTTTTTTTAGCGGTTGTGTGTCTTTAAAAAAATAAATGTAATGCTTCAGGTGTGAATATTTTTATTGCGTCAGTGGGCCTATTGCTTGCGGGAGTATGCGCTCTCTGAGTGCTTTTTGTTTCATTCATTACATCGATCATTCATGTATTCACTCACTCACCCGGACGCATATTAATTCATCACTCGCTCACTCTCATTTCACTCACTCACTCACTCACTCAGTTACTCACTCACTCATTTCAATCCATTCATTCATTCACTCACTCATTCACTCACTCACTCACTCATTCATCCTCCATTCATTCACTCATTCTCATTCCCTCCTTTCATTTACTCACTCACTCATCCACCATTCACTCACCCACACACTAACTCACTCTCACTCACTCATTCATTCCTCCATTCATTCATTCACTCATTCACTCACTCACTCAGCCACCCACTCACTCACCCACGCACTTATTAACTCTTTCTCTCTTTCTCTTTCGCAGGTACGTGTCGTGGGCATGACGCAGGGACAGGTCCGGTTTTTCTCCCACAAGGACAACAACCCTCTTTTTATGGTGTTGTGAATATTGTTTGATTTTTATGGGTTATTATATTATTGTTAATTATTTTGCCGTGGCTTGTTTTATTTTTATTTTTTTCTCTTGTTTTCTCTCACTGTTTCTCTCTCTTTCTCTCTCTTCTCTTTTCTCTCTTTTCTCTTCTCTTTCTCTTCTCTCTCTCTCTTCTCTCTTCTCTCTCTGTCTTCTCTTCATCTTCTCTCGTCTCTCTCTCTCTCTCTCTCTCTCTCTCTCTCTTCTCCTCTCTCTCTCTCTCTCTCTCTCTCTCTCTCTCTCTCTCTCTCTCTCTCTCTCTCTCTCTCTCTCTCTCTCTCTCTCTCTCTTCTCTCTTTCTCTCCTCTCTCTCCCTCTCTCTTCTTCTCTTTCTTCTTTTCTTGTGCTGTGAAGTGCAGTGGTAACGTGCTTGTTTAACAATCTTACTGACCTGCGTTCGGTCCCGCTCGCTTCCAGTGGATGGTAACCCCGGCCATTCCTTGCACACACAGGGGGGGGGGAGATTTAGAAGCAAAATAAAACAGACAGCATGTCACAGCAAAGAATATCCATGTAACAAATAGAATTAAACTAATGCTTTTTTAGTCTTAAATCTTTTAATCTCTCTCTCTTCCTTTTTTATTGTTATTTTTTGCGCTACATTCCATCGTGTGGTTGTAGGTTGTATGTTGCTATTTTATTTTATTTTTTATATAATTCAGATCAATTTAATGAATATTGTCTTATGTAATTCCTCGTTCTGGTGGACATTGAATCACGCAGCATATTGACACCGTAAATAAACAGTAATATTTGTACCCAGCCACGCCATGCTAACGTGAGACGGTAAGAAAAAATGTTTTTTTTATTTTTTATTAGATATTTGGTGTTTGATTAGATATTCCCGATTTGTAGATTAGGTGTATTAGGTGATTTAAATCGGTGTCTTGTGTTTTTAAAGGAGTGTTTTTTTTTTTTTTTTTTTTTTTTTTCGTTTGTCGTTGTTTTAGAAGTAGTGATCGTGATGGTGGTGTTGATGGTAAAATTATGTCAGAGAAATTGTATTAGGAGTAGTGATAGTCGGCCGGTTTTTAAAAATTGTGCAAGATTAGGAATATTTCGTTATACTTGACATGCATGAATAAGGAAATAGATGCATATTTATCAGTCTAGACATGCATATCAACCCGGCAAATAGATGGTTAAATGTATATCTGTCAGATATATAGACAGATATGCCTTTATTTCTGCGTTCGTATTTATGAAAATTCATTGGGTCGGGCCAGGTACGATTTTAACAGACCGGCCGAGTGATGTTAGTAGCGGTGATAATGATAAAGATAATGAAAAGATTTTGAACCGTATTCATGCTAACGAATGTAGAAAAAGGTATGAAGGAGAAGGAATAGCTTCGCAGTACAAGAGATTTATTAAATCGGCTTCAGATATATCTTCGGTGTATTTCTGACCGAGATGTGTTCGAAAACCGGTCAGATACAGCTCTTGTAGTGTGAAGATATTCATTCTCATTCACACTTTTGTACATTGGTTAACCAGAGTACTTTGTCTCCTCCTTCAGTACATATCAGCTGATTTTGTAGTAAGAAGTATATAAAGGAGGAGAAAAACGAAGAGTGAAAAAGATATGGGAGGGGGAAGAGAAAGATGGGAGAAAGAAGTGGAAGGAGGTGTATGGGGGAAGAAGTAAAGGAGGGTAAAGAAGAATGGGTGAAGGAGTAGGAGAAGAAAGAGAACATGTAGAAGAATGGGGAATAGGGATAAGAAAGGAAATGAAGTAGGGAAGAGGGGAGAGAGAAAAAATGTAGATGTGCGGAAAAAGATTAAACAAGAATAACAAGAACAAGAACAAGAAACAAGAATAAGAGAAATGAAAAGAACAAGAAAAGAATTAACAAGAACAGAGAAATAACAAGAACAAGAATAAGAAGATTAGCAAGAACAAGAGGAGTAACAGGAACAAGAACGAGGAATAACAAAAAACAGAGGAATAACAAGAACAAGAAGAATAACAAAGAACAAGAAGAATAACAAGAACAAGAACAGGAATAGAATCGGAAAGCGAAGAGGACTCGGAGCTTCCAGATGAATCTTTAAGGCAGATATTCCTGGAACGAGGGAAGGGGGGGGGAGGAGGGGGCATGGGGAGGGTGGAACGGAGGGTACGGGAAAGGGGTAGGGAGGGGGGGTGGAAGGGAGGGTGAGAGAATGGGGTTAAGGTGGAAGGGGAAGGGGAAGAAAGGGTTGAAGGAGGGGGAGGGGAGGGTTCATCTATGTGGAAGGAGGGGTGGGTACGAGAGAGAGGGGAGGAGGGGGTGGAAGGGGAGGGAGGATATGAAACGGGGGAAGGGGGAGGGGCTTTAAAGGGAGGGTACGAGAAGGGGGAGGGGAAGGGTGGATGGAAGGAAATGAAGACCGGGGAAGGAGGAGAGGGGGTGGAAGGGGAAAGGAGGGTATGAGACGGGGGGTGGGAGGAGAGGGAGGATGTGAGAGGAGGGGAGGGGAGGGGTGGAAGGGGAAAGGGGGTAGTGAGGGGAGGGATAGGCGGGGGAGGGGGAGAGGGGATATGAGACCGGGGAGGGGGAGGGGGTGGAAGGAGGAGAAGGAGGGGAATCATCGATGTGAGGGGGATGCCAGTAGGGGTAGGAGAGGGGGTGGGCGAAAGGAAAGGGAACGGGCTGGCGAAAATGGCGGTAGAATGGGAGGAATGAGAGACAGGACGAGGATTGAGGGATTTAAAGGGGAAAGGAGAAAGGGATAAAGAAGTCGAAAGGGTTGGAAGAAAGGAAGAGAACGAAGAAGGGAAAGAGAGAGAGAAGAAAATAAAGAAGAAAACGTTGGAAGAGAGAAGAAAATAGGAGAAAGAGAGCGAGAGAGAAGAAAGAAAATGAAGTAGAGTGGAGAGGGATCAATAGGGAAGGAGAGAAAGGAAGTAAGAAAGAAGAGATTGGAAGAGGTGACATGGACACACAAAAGAGGTGGAAAAGGAAGGGGGCGTACAGGAATGGGGAAGAAGTATAGGAGGGAAAAAAGGAAAGGGAAATGAGAATGATGACGATGGAAAGAATAAGATCAAGAATGATATGATATTTTCAGTATGATTGATGGTGATGATTGAGTTTCAATAATGATGGTGATGATGATATTTTGAATGATAATGATAATGATTTTTGAATAATGATGATGATATTTTCAGTAATGATGATGGTGATGATGATTTTGATGATGATGATGAGATTTGAATGATGAGATTTTTCGATAATGATGATGTGGTGATGACTTTTTCAATAATGATGATGATGATATTTTGAATAATAATGATGATGATTTTTCGAATAATGATGATGATATTTTGAATAATGATGAAGATGATTATTTCATAATGATGATGATATTTTCAATAATGATGATGATATTTTCAGTTTTGATGTTGATGATTTTTCAATAATGATGATGATATTTTGAATAATGATGATATTTTGGATATTACTAAATAAAGAAGCAAATGTTAAATAGCAATATTGCTCAGTGGTGACAGTCGATTACTAATAATACTAATAATGATGATGGTGGTAAATGATGATGATGATGATTTGGCAATAGTAGCGGGGATCTTTATGATAATGGTAATGAATAGGAAAATGGCGAGGATGATGACAATGAAATGATGAGGATGAGGATGAGGAAGGTTGTCATTATTGTTATTAGTATTGCTGATTGTTGTTTTCATTCTCATTATCATTATTATTTTGGTTATTATTTCATAATTATTATTGTCATAATTATTATTGTCATTATTATTATTGTTATTGTTATTATTGTTATTATTGCTGTTGTTATTACTATTATTATTATTATTATTATTATTATTATCATTATTACTATTACTACTACTACTAATACTACTAATACTACTAATACTAATACTAATACTAATATTTGATACAATTGCTGGTATTATTATATTAATGGTATTGTTGTTACTAATAATGATAGTGTATGATCATGATTATGATAGTAAGACAGGGAATACAGCGTAATTATAGGATAAGAATATATTCGATAAGGAAATAACGATAAAGGGGGACAGAGGCCAAGTATTGAATAATAACGCGGTAGATAAAGACGAAGGGAAATGATAAGGAAATGAGGAAAGGGGAAGCAGAGAGATTGAGGAGGGAAGCGTATGCATGTTAACGTCGATGGCAATGAGGGTGATTAAAGGGCGAGGGAATGCGATTCTCGTGAAGCCAGCTGATGGTGGTGGTGGGGGGGAGGTGTTTGATTTTTTTTTTTTGAGTTCCCCCACCCCCTTCCTCTGGCTTGGCGTCATTTCTGTTTTTTTTTGATTTTTTTTTTTTTTTCTTCTTCTTCTTCTTCTTCTTCTTCTTCTTCTTCTTCTTCTTCTTCTTCTTCTTCTTCTTCTTCTTCTTCTTAGCCTTTCTGTCCTTTCTAGTTTTTCTGTCTCTTTCTTCTTCTTTCCTATTCGTGGCTCTTTCGTTTCCCTCTTTTCTTTTCTCTTTCGTCTCTTCTTTCTCCTGCCTTCCCAAACTACCTCCCTCCCTCCCTTCCCTCTCTCCCTTCCCTACCTACCTACTTACCTCCCTCCCTCCCTATCTACTTTAATACCTACCTACCGACCTACTTACTTACTTATCTCTCCCCTTCTCACCCTCTCCCTTTCTTTCTCCGCTCTCTCTCTCTCTCTCTCTCCTCTCTCCTCTCTCTCTCTCTCTCCTCTTCTCTCCCTCCTTCTCTCCCTCCCTCTCTCTTCTCTCTCCTCTCTCTTTCTCTCTCTCTCTCTCTCTCTCTCTCTCTTCTCTCTCTCTCTCTCTCTCTCTTCTCTCTCTCTCTCTCTCCCTTTTCCCCTCTCTTCTCTCTCCCTTTCTCCCCTTCCTCTCTCTCCCTCTCCCTTTCTCCCCTTCATCTCTCTCTCCCTCTCCCTTTCTCCCTTCATCTCTCTCTCCCTCTCCCTTTCTCCCTTCATCTCTGTCTATTTTTCCCCTCTGTGTGTCCTGGGCGAAAGGTGAGGCGCCGAGGAAAATTTCGGGTGATCAGTCAGTCTCCAGTTAAGGGGCTTTGGCGTCTTCTTAGGGTGGCAGGTGGGTAGTGGGGGATGGGGTGGGGTAGTGGGGGATGGGGTAGTGGGGGGTTGGGTGGGTGTGGCGAGGGGCGTCTCGGGATATTTTTGAGTGATTTTTTTTTTTTTTTTTTTTTTTTTTTTTTTTTTTTTTTTTTTTTTGTCTTTTTGTTGTATTTCCTTTATAAGTTTCTTCTGCTTCTATTTATTTTTCTGTTATTTCTTCTTTTATGTTTTTTTTCTTTCTCATTGTCTTTCTTCTTTCTTTTTCTTTTTTATCTTCCCTTATTCTAAGAATTATTTATTATTATTTTTANAGAGATAAAAATAACAAGAATAAAAGAAATGAAAAGAACAGAGAATTGAAGACAAGAGAAATCAAGAACAAGAATAAGAAGATTAGCAAGACAAGAGGAGTACAGGAAAGAGAGGAAAACAAAAACAGAGGAATAACAAACAAGAACAAGAAGATACAAAGAAGAAAAACAAAGAAAGAAAGGAATGAATCGGAAAGCGAAGAGGACTCGGAGCTTCCAGATGAATCTTTTTAAGGCAGATATTCCTGGAAAGAGGGAAGGGGGGGGGGGGAGGGGCCAGTGGGGAGGGTGGAACGGAGGGTACGGGAAAGGGGTAGGGAAGGGGGGGGTGGAAGGGAGGGTGAGAGAATGGGGGAGGGTAGAAGGGGAAGGGAAGAAAGGGTTTGAAGGAGGGGGAGGGGAGGGTTTCATGCTATTGATGAGAAGGGGGGACGGGTAGAGAGGGGGGAGGAGGGGTGGAAGGGAAGGGAGGATTGAGACGGAGGGGGAGGGGGGTGGAGGGAGGGTGACGGGAAGACGGGTGGAGGGGTAAGGGGTGGATATGAGGACGGGGGGAGGGAGGGGGAAGGGGAAGGGAGGGTAGAAAGGGGGAGGGGGGGGAGGGAGACCAGGGGGGAGGGGGGTGGAAGGGGATAAAGGAGAGGGGATTGAGACGGGGAGGGGGAGGGGGTGGAAGGGGAAAGGAGGGTATGATGACGGGGGAGAGGGAGAGGGGATAATGAGACGGGGGGGGAGGGGGAGGGGGAGGAACGGAGAAGGAGGGGATCATCCGATGTGAGGGGCGTGCGCAGTAGGGGTAGGAGAGGAGGGGGGGGTGCGAAGGAAAGGGAACGGGCTGGCGAAATGGCGTAGATGGAGGAAGAGAGAGGCGAGGATTGAGGGATTTAAAGGGGAAAAGGAGAAAGGGATAAAGAAGTCGAAGGTGGGAAGAAAAGAAGAGAAACGAGAAGGGAAAGAGGAGAGAAGACAAGAAAATGAAAGTAGGAGTGGAGAGGATCAAAGGGGAAGGAGAGAAAGGAAGTAAGAAAGAAGAGAATGAGAGAGGTGACATGGACACACAAAAGAGGTGGAAAAGGAAGGGGGCGTACAAGAATGGGGAAGAAGTATAAGGAGGGATAAAGGGAAAGAGAAATGAGAATGATGACGATGGAAAGAATAAGATTAAGAATGATGATGATATTTTCAGTAATGATGATGGTGATGATGATATTTTGAATAATGATGATGAGATATTTTCGAATAATGATGATGATATTATTTTGAATAATGATGAAGATGATATTTTCAGTAATGATGAGGATATTTTCAATAATGATGATGATATTTTCAATAATGATGGTGATATTTTCAGTTTTGATGTTGATGATTTTTTCAATAATGATGATGATATTTTGAATAATGATGATATTTTGGATATTACTAAATAAAGAAGCAAATGTTAAATAGCAATATTGCTCAGTGGTGACAGTCGATTACTAATAATACTATAATGATGATGGTGGTATGATGATGATGATGATTTATGGCAATGTTAGGGAATCATTATGATAATGGTAATGAATAGGAAAATGGCGAGGATTATGACAATGAAATGATGAGCATGAGGAGGAAGGTTGTCATTATTGTTATTAGTATTGCTGATTGTTGTTTTCATCCTCATTTGTTATTATTTTTGTTATTATTTCATTATTATTATTGTTGTTTATTGTTGTTATTGTTATTCTATTATTATTGTTGTTATTACTATTATTTATTGTTATTACTTTATTATTATTTTATACTATTATCAATATACTATCACTATACTATTACTATTATATTATATATTATACTACTACTATACTATACTACTACTCTACTACTACTACTAATAATAATAATAATAATAATAATAATAATATAATAATAATAATTAATATTGATATAATTGCTGGTATTATGTCTATTATATTAATGGTATTGGTGCTACTAATAATGATAGTGGATGATCATAATTATGATAGTAAGAAGCAATACAGCGTAATTATAGGATAAGAATATATTCGATAAGGAAATAACGATAAAGGGGGACAGAGGCCAAGTATTGAATAATAACGCGGTAGATAAAGGCGAAGGGAAATGATAAGGAAATGAGGAAAGGGGAAGCAGAGAGATTGAGGAGGGAAGCGTATGCATGTTAACGTCGATGGTAATGAGGGTGATTAAGAGGCGAGGGAATGCGGTTCTCGTGAAGCCAGCTGATGGTGGTGGTGGTGGGGGGGAGGTGTTTGATTTTTTTTTTGAGTTCCCCCCCCCCCTTCCTCTGGCTTGGCGTCATTTCTGTTTTTTTGAATTTTTTTTTTTTTTTTTTTTTCTTTTTTTTTTTTTCTTCTTCTTTCGTTCTTCTTTTCTTCTTCTTCTTCTTCTTCTTTCTTTTCTTCTTCTTCTTCTTCTTCTTCTTCTTCTTCTTCTTCTTCTTCTTCTTCTTCTTCTTAGCCTTTCTGTCTGTCCTTTCTAGTTTTTCTGTCTCTTTCTTCTTCTTTCCTATCGTTCGTGCTCTTTCGTTTCCCTCTTTTCTTTTTCTCTGTCGTCTCTTCTTTCTCCTGCCTTCCCAACCTACCTCCCTCCCTCCCCCCTTTCCTACTACTACTTACCTACTTCCGTCTCTCCTCCCTCCCCTCCCTATCTACTTTAATACTACCCTACCGACTACTTACTTACTTATCTCTCCCCTTCTCACCCGCTCTCCTCTTTCTCCTTCTCTCTCTGCTCTCCTCTCCTCTCTCCTCTCTCTCCTCTCCTCTCCTCTCCCTCTCTCCTCTCTCTCTCCTCTCTCTCTCATCTCTTCTCTCGCTCTCTCTCTCTCTTCTCTCTCTTCTCTCTTCTCTCTCTTTTCCCTTTCTCCCTTTTTCGCCTTCTCTCCCTCTCCTCTCCTTTTCCCTTCATCTCTCTCTCCCTCTCCCTTTCTCCCCTTCATCTCTCTCTATTTTTTCCCTCTGTGTTGTCTGGGCAAAGGTGAGGGCGCCGAGGAAATTTCGGGTGATCAGTCAGTCTCCAGTTAAGGGCTTTGGCGTCTTTCTTAGGGTGGCAGGTGGGGGTATTGGGGTTGGGGGTAGTTGGGGGTAGTGGGGGGGTTGGGTGGGGTGTGGGCGAGGGGCGTCTCGGGATATTTTCGAGTGATTTTTTTTTTTTTTTTTTTTTTTTTTTTTTTTTTTTTTTCTGTTGTATTTTCTTTATAGTTCTTCTGCTTCTATTTATTTTCTGTGTATTTCTTCTTTTATGTTTTTTTTCTTTCTTCATTGTCTTTTTTCTTCTTTCTTTTTCTTTTTTATCTTTCCCTTATTCTAAGAATTATTATTATTATTATTATTATCCGTATCCTCTTCATCCTTATCCTTATCCTTATCTCAGCTCATGTTTTTTAACTTTGTTTTATTGAGAGAAATATATGGAGGGAGGGAGGGAAGGGAGGAGGGAGGGAGAAGAGAGAGAGAGCGAGAAGAGGAGGAGAGGAGAGAGAGAAAGAGAGAGGAGGGAGAGAGACGGGGAGAGAGAGAGAGAGAGAGAGAGGAGAGAGAGAGAGAGAGAGAGAGAGAGAGAGAGAGAGAGAGAGAGAGAGAGAGAGAGAGAAGAGAGAGAGAGAAGAAGAGACAGAGAAGACAGAGAAGAGAGAGAGAAGAGAGAGAGAGAAGAGAGAGAGAGAGAGAGAGAGAGAGAGAGAGAGAGAGAGAGAGAGAGAGAGAGAGAGAGAGAGAGAGAGAGAGGAGAGAGGTCACGGGCGGGGTCATTGCGGGTCACGGAATCCTTTCGGGGCAGCTTTAATTTGCAATGTTATTGATCATCCGCCCAAGTATTGCAGGTCAGACTCGGGTAGTGTTTGTGTGTAACTTGTAAGGCTTTCTGTGTGCGCGCGCGTGTGTGTGTATGGCGGGTGTGCGCGATTAGTGTATGCGCGCGAGTGTGTGTGTGTGTGTGTGTGGGCGGTTGTGCTTGGCGCGATTAGGGTGTGTGTGTGTGTGTGTGTGTTAGTGTGCGCGATTGTGTGTGTTGTGTGTGTATGCGCATAAGGCGATGTGTGTGTGTGTGCGTGTGAGGGGCGTGAGGTGATTGACATAAGTATATACACATGCATATGCAATGCGTAAGAGAGGGAGAAGAGAGTGAATGAATGAGAATGGAAAGAGGAAAATGGAAAGAGAGAAAAATGGAAAGAGAGAAAAACAGAGAAAACAGAGAGAGAAATAGATAGATAGATAGAGAGAGAGAGAGAGAGAGAGAGACGTAAAAAAACACAGAAGAAAACAGAGCAAGAGCGAATAGGGCTTATTCAGTGCTCATAAAACGGGACGGACGAATAACCGCAGCCCTTTAAAGAACCACGCCAGGGCTGCGCATAGCGCTTTTTAAAAAAAAAAAAAAAAAAAAGAAAAAAAAAAAAGGAAGAGTTTTGGAATACTTTTGAAGTTGCTCTTGTTAGCGGGCTTGGAGTCGCCGGGCTTGTGATTGTTTTGGATTCCCCAGACTGTGAATTTTCGTTTTCTTTGTGGATTCGCTTGGCCTCTGAATTTCTTGTTTGGATTCGCTAGGTTTGTGATTTTTTGTTATTCGGTTCGGATTCGATAGGCCTATGAATTTTGCTGTTTGTCTTTGCTAGGCCTGTTTTTATATTCTTAGTTGTA
>NW_020872035.1:246387-253711 GCF_003789085.1 Penaeus vannamei
GTTTGGTCCTGCGAGGCGCCCTGTCGCTCCCGGCCGGCGACGGAGCGCGGCCTGTCGCAGGTGGCGAGGGCGGCGAGGGCGCGGGCTGGGCCCCGCCGGAACGGGAGCCTTTCACCGCTGTCATTATGCTGGAATGTAAAATTGGGTTACACGTTTCCGCGGTGGCGGCGGCCGCTCCTGCGCCGCATTCCCACGCCCCCCGAGACCCGGCGTGAGCGCGGCGCCCGGCGGTGACCCGACCCTGCCTGGGCGGCGCTCCCCTTTAGCGCCTTCCTCCTCGCGGAGGCCTGTGACGGCGTCGCGCGCTGTGACGCCGCCAGATGAACCAGGAGACAATGGGAGGGACACGGGGGAGGGGAGGGGATGGGGGCGTGTGATTCCCCGTGCGTTAGGGGCGCGACCCGTTAGGGCGCTGAGGCCAAGTGAAAGCGCCCAATTATCGCCCTAAAAGTGGGAGCGTTTTCTCATGCCACCGCAGGAGCGTCTCGGGCTGTGCACCCCCGACCCGAGGTGGTCGCGGCGGTACTCGCGTGGTACTCGCGCCGGGGCAGGAGGGTCACGACGATTCCAAGCGACGATCCCGTCGATGATCAAGACGGCCCTTTCAGCAATGGCAGTCATGCACGGCGCACGTTCCCCTTTGAGCCTCCGCCGCCAAGGGCCTCTCTAGCGAGGCGACCCCAGAGCGGGGCCTTGGCTTCACGGCTGACAGAGCGAGTAGCTGTCCTGCCCTCCCTCGGCCCTGCTGTAGCCTTCACTCTTTAAGCTGATGTATGAGCGTGTCCGGTGCCTCCTCGCGCGGCGCGACGACGTCGAATAATGCACGCCGCAGGAGGAACCAGCTGCACGTAGCCCCCCTCCCCTCCCCCTCTCCCCCTCTTCCCCACGTCCTTCTTATTCTTCACCTCCCCTCTACCCCCTCTTCTCCTGGCCCCCTCTTTTCCACCTCATCTCCCCTCTTCCCCCCGTGCCTTCCCCCTCCCTCCACCCGTGTCCCCCTCTTCCCCTCCCCCTTCCACGTCCTCCTTTCCCCGTCCGTCCCCGTGGTCCCCCTCCTTCCCCCGTCTCCTCCTTCCCGTGCCCCCTCTGCACGTAATCGACTCGGGTTGAGAAAGGAAGGGAGGTGCGTATTCTTGTGAACTGTCCTTCTTTAAGGTGTGAGCTTCGTCGCAAAGAAGAGGGAGAGAGTGTAGGAGGAGAGGGAGACGGAAAAGGAGAAAGGGGATAAGAAGGAGAGAGAGGATAACAAGGAGGAGAGAGAGGATAAGAAGAAGAGAGGGGATGAGAAGGAGAGAGGGGATAAGAAGGAATAAGAGGATAACAAGGAGGAGAGAGAGGATAAGAGAGGAGAGAGAGGATAAGGGAGAGAGAGGATGAGAAGGAGAAGAGAAGAGGATAAGAAGGAGTAAGAGGATAAGGAGGAGGAGAAGGAGTGAGAGGATAAGAAAGGAGGAGAGGAGAGAGAGGAAAGAAGAGGAAAGAGAGGATGAGAGGAAAGAGAGATTAAGAGGAGAGAGAGAGAGAGAGAGAGGAGAGCGATAGATAAGAATGAGAAAAAAATAGCGCTAGGACAGTCAGGGAATAGGGGAAAGGGGCCGGCGAGAAGGGAAAAACGAATGAAAGGGAGAGAGAGGGAGAGGGGGGCGGGGGGCGGGGAGGGTAGGGAAGTTAAAGGAAGTTTAGGCTCTGTCTCGAGTTGACGTATGAGGCAGATAAGGCGTGAGGGAAGGCGATTCGAGAATGAGTGAGGGGCGTGAGTGACTGCTGGGACGAGGGCGGCAGATGGGCAGGGGAATAAAATGTGAATATAATTACCCCGGGTGGACGGAGGATCGGTGAATAATGAGGGAGAATTTGTGCGGTAATGGAAACCTATGATGGATGATGATGATGGAGGAATGAGGGAGGGAGGGAGGATGGGGAGAGAGGGAGGGAGAGGGAGTGAGGGAAACAGGAAACGAATGGAAGTGTTTACCGTGTTTGCGAAATTAATGACATGACTGAGCAAAGAAATATAGAAAATGTCGAAGCAAGCCGTAGCTTTTACATGCCTGGGAAGCCATAGTGCAGCATGATGCATTACGCATCAGGATGATATATCGCACGCGAATTAAAGTTCTTAACCACGAGGGAGGGAGAGGGAGAGGGAGAGGGAGAGGGGGAGAGAGGGAGAGGGAGAGGGAGAGGGGAATAGGAAGTGGGGGCGAGTGAGAAGGAGAGAGGGGGAGAGAGGGAGAGGGGAGGGGGAGGAGGGAGTGGAGAAAGGGAGAGATGGGGAGGGGAGGGAGAGGGGGAGGGGGAGGTGGAGAGGAGGGAGTGGGGGGAGAGGGAGAGGGGAGATGGGGAGAGGGGAATAGGAAGTGGGGGAGGGGGAGAGAGGTGGAGAGGGAGAGGGGAAGAGAGGGAGAGGGGATGGAAGAGAGGAGGGAGAGGGAGAGAGGTGGAGAGGGATAGGTGGAGGGGAGAAGAGGGAGAAGGAGAGGGGGGGGGAGAGTGAGAGGGAGAGAAGAAAGAGAAGAAATCAGGTAAACAAGAGCAAGAGACAGAAAGAACTAAGAAAGAAAGGGAGGAAGTAGAGAGAAAGAGAGCAGCCGAGAAGAGGAAGTGGCAGCGCCGTGGTGGCGTGTTTGAGAGTGCCTCGCTCCTTGTTGAGTGCCAGAAGGGAGGGCAGGGCAGGGAGACGGCCTGATTGGACAGCGTTTGCCGGGGATGGGCGGAACGGGGGAGGTGGGGAGGGGGTAGTGAAGGGGGAAGGGGATGGGGCGGAAGGGGGGGAAAGGGGGGGGAGAGGGAGGGGGTAGTTGGAAGGGGGGAGAGGGAGGGGGTTGTGAAGGGGGAAAAGGGGAATTGGCGGAAGGGGGGGAGGGGAGGGGGTAGTGAAGGGGGAGAAGGGGAAATGGCCGGAAGGGGGGAGGGGTAGTGAAGGGGGAAAGGGGATTGGCGGAAGGGGTAGGGGGTAGTGAAGGGGGAAAGGGGATTGCGGGAAGGGGAGGGGTAGTGAAGGGGGAAGGGGGATTGGCGGAAGGGGTAGGGGGTAGTGAAGGGGGAGGGGGAAAGGAAGGTAGAATAGAGGGAGGGGGTAGTGAAGAGGGAATGGGTTGGCGGAAGGGGGGAGGGGGTAGTGAAGGGAAAGGGATGGGCGGAAGGGGGAGGGTAGTGAAAGGGGAAAGGGAATGGGAAGAAGGGGGAGGGGTAGTGAAAGGGGGGAGGGGAAAGGAATTGGCGGAAGGAGGGGGGAGGAGAGGGTAGTGAAAGGGGAAAGGGGATTGGCGGAAGGGGAGAGGGGATAGGAATTGGCTTAAGGGGGGGGAGAGGGAGGAGGGGGTGGTGAAGGGGGAGAGGGGATTGGCGGAAGGGGGAGAGGGGAAAAGGAATTGGTTGAATGGGGGAGGGGGATTTGTGGAAGAGGGGGTAGTGAAAGGGGAAAGGGGATTGGCGGAAGGGGGAAGGGGCAGGGCTCGATAGAGGGGAGAGGGGGAAAGGATAGGAGGACAAGGGGTAGAGGGAGAGCGAGAAGGGGGAGAGGGCTCGAAATGAGGGGAGAGGGGTAGAAGATAGAAGAGAGAGGGGGTAGAGGGAGAGGGGAAGGGAAAGAGGGCTCGAGATGAGGGGAGAGGGGTAGAAGGGATAGAAGGAGGAGAGGGGGGTAGGGGAGGGAGGGGGGAGGGGAGATGGCCATTAGGGAGAAGTGGGGATGGGAATTCTCGCTTTAAGGCTGACGGGGGGGGGGGGGCTTGCACGCAGATCTGAACAACATCGCGCGCACGCACGAGCAGAGGCGGAGGGAAAAGCAGGCTTGGCGAATACTGCGACGGACAGGGCTTGCGAGACGGACAGTCTGAATGGTCACGTTCGCACTCATCGAAAACGCACACGCACACTGCACACTGCACACGCACGAAAACGCACACACGCACGAACAAGGAACACCACGCACAGCACTGCACACGCACACGCACACGCAATCACGCACAACTCACTCAACTCACTCACACTCACATTGTCACTCACTCACACACTCACTGACACACACACACACACAACATCCACACACACACACACAACAGCACACACACACACACACACACACACACACACACACACACGCACACACACACACCACACACACACACACACACACACACACACACAGCACACACACAACACACACATCACCACCCACCACCACACACACACACACACACACACACACATACACATACACATATACACATATATATGTTTTTTTTCTATGTATTTTTTTTTTTACTGGAAATGTAAGTTTAACGAGTTCCTTTGAAAACATTCTTGGCGTCTGGATTTAAAAAGAATAAAGATAACTTTTTAGAAATAATTAACTTTTTGATAAGATTACTTTTTAGGGGAAAAAAGGAGAGGAAGAAATAAAGCGAGGAAAAGCCGCAGGGGAGAAGATAATGAGGAGAAACCAGGAAAGAGAGAGAAAATAAATAACGAGGAAAGAGTGAAGGCATGAAAATAATGGACAAGAAAGATCAAGAACTGCGAAAAAGGAGCCAGAAAAAGATTGATAAAAAGGAGCTAAGAGGAAAGAGGAAACGAAACAGTATTGGGAAAAGAGGAGAGAAGAAAATAAGAAAAGCGGAAGCGAGATAAATGAGGATAGAAGAGTAAATGAAAGGAGATGGGTAATAAGGAAGTAATAAGGAAAATGAGATTTAGAGGTATAGACAAAAGAAAAAAACAGCAAATTAAAAGAGATAGGTAACAGAGGAAGAAAGACGCCGAAACAAAAGAAACAAAAGAACGAAAAAAACAACAAAAAAAGGGAGGACAAACGGGAAACAAACAAAAAAAATCAAACAGAAACAAAAAAAGAAAGATTAATAAACAAGATAAACCAAAAAAAGAAAAGAAAAAAAAATCCCAGAGGAAATTAAGAGCTGAGAGAGAGGGCGAGAGAAAGAAAGAAAGAAAGAAAGAGAGATAAGAGAGGGGAAAAAAGAGGCCAAGAGGAAATCAAGAGGAAAACGCAGGGCTTCCTTCGGGCGCTAATAGGGCGAATTACCCGAACGGCGAAGGGTCGGGTCGGAAAGTTTGCGGGCGGGAAATCAGGCGCCGAACGGCTTATTGTTTGGAGTGGCGGTCGGTCGGTCTGTCTGTAAGTATGTCTGTTTGTCTGTTGAGTGTGTGTGTTGTTGTCTGTTAAGTGTGTGTGTGTCTATCTGTAAGTGTCTGCCTGCTGGAAGTGTGTGTGTGTCTGTCTGTCTGTAAGCGTGTGTGTTTGTGTGCGCGCGTGCGTCTTTTATACCTGTCTGTAAGTGCTGTCTGTCCGTAAGTGTCTGTGTGTGTGTGTGTCTGTCTGTCTGTCTTGGGTGGGTGGATTGGTTAGGCTTGTTTGTTCGTTTGTCTGATTGGATGGATGGGTAGTAATTATTTATTTATTTATTTATTTATGTATATATTCATGTGTATATGTACTTATTTTTATACTTGTATTTATGAATATATGCATGCAACATGGATGTGTAAAATATAAGTGTTATATGTATGCATGTATGCTTTTTCATGCATTGATGCATCACACATGAATATATGTATGCGTTTATAGGTGTGTATTTATGTAGACATGTGTGCATGCGTATATAGGTGTATGGACGTATACGTATGTTTATACATATGTATGTATGTATGTATGTGTGTATGTTATTGATGTCTGTGTAGCTATATATGTACGTTTGAGAGTATAGTCTATGCAGATGCAGGGAAGTGAGTCAAGGTTAATTAAACTTTCCTCAAAATATTTGGAATTGTCCGTCTCTCCCTCAATCATCCTACTTCCCCGTCTTTGCTCCTATTTTCCCCTCTCTCCTCACCTTTCGATCCTTCTCTGGAGACCCTCTTCT
Source organism: Penaeus vannamei (assembly GCF_003789085.1). Taxonomy (NCBI): domain Eukaryota; kingdom Metazoa; phylum Arthropoda; class Malacostraca; order Decapoda; family Penaeidae; genus Penaeus; species Penaeus vannamei. Next base: position 252,273 of record NW_020872035.1, read on the forward strand.
CTCTCTCTTCTCCTCTCTCTCCTCTCCTCTCTCTCTCTCTCTCTCTCTCTCTCTCTCTCTCTCTCTCTTCTCTCTCTCTCTCTCTCTCTCTCTCTCTCTCTCTCTCTCTCTCTCTCTCTCTCTCTCTCTCTCTCTCTCTCTCTCCTCCTCCTTCCTCCTCTCCTCCTCCTTCCTCCTCCCCCTTCCCCTCCCCCCTCCCTCCTCCTCCTTCCTCCCCTCCTCCTCTCCTCCTCCTCCTCCTCCTCCTCCTCCCCCTCCCCCCTTTTCCCTTCCCACCACCTCTTTCTCCTCCTCCTCCTCCTCTCCCTCCTCCCCCCTCTCCTCCCTCCTCCTCCCCCCCCTTCCCACCCACCCTCCTCCTCCCTCCTCCTCCTCCTCCTCCCTCCTCCTCCTCCTCCTCCTCCTTCCTCTTCCCCTCTCCTCCTCCTCCACCTTCCCCAACTCCTCCTCCTCCTTCTTCCTTCTTCTCCTCCTTCTTCTTCTTCTTCTTCTTCTTCTTCTTCTTCTTCTTCTTCTTCTCCTCCCTCCTCCTTCCTCCTCCTCCTCCTCCTTCCTCCCCCTCTTCCTCCTCCTCCTCCCTCCTCCCTCCCCTTCCTCCTCCTCCCCCTTCCTCCTCCTCCTCCTCCCCCTTCCTCCTCCTCCTCCCCCTTCCTCCTCCTCCTCCTCCCCCTTCCTTCCTCCTCCCCCCCCTACTCTCTGCGTCTTCAGCCCCGAGATCCGAAGTGCATGGATCGGTATCCTGGAGTCGGCGCGCGCGTGGCTGGCGTGGCGGATGCGGCGGTTGTCGTCGTCGGTCGGGTGTCGGTCGGTTTCGCTGCTGATGGATGGTGGCAGGTGTCAAGTCGGCCCCCTCGTGATGCGCTGTTTTTCCTCTCTTCTTTCGTCTTCTTTTCTTGTTTATTGTTGTCATTTTTTTATTGTCGTTTATTGTTGTTGGTTATATTATTATTATTTATTATTATTATTATTATTCATTATTATTATTATTCATTATATTTATTATTATTATTTATTATTATTATTATTAATTATTACATCATCATCACCATCATCATTCATCATTTCATTCAAAAATTTTTCATTCACCTATTTTCATTTTCATTCAATCATCAAAAATTCATCATCATTTTTTCCTCTTTTTCTTTTTTTCCACCCATTTTTTTCTTTTCTTTTACTTTTTCTGAGGCTTATATATGGTTTTTTTTCCATTCCCCATTTTTTTCTTTCTTCTTATATTTTAACTTTTTCCATTCTTGGTTATTGTTTTTTTAATTTCTTTCTTTTTTTTTTTCTTTTCCTTTTTTCCATTTTCTCTTTTCCCCTTCTGGATGGGGTTTTTTTCCCTTTTTTCCAAGTTCCCTTTTTTCCCGGGTTTTGGGGGGGGGGGGATTTTTTCCGTTTTTTTTTTCCCCTCCCGCTTTTCTTCTTGTCTCATTTCC